>JARFIY010000368.1:1650000-1947500 GCA_036346155.1 Sinelater perroti
GTTGTATCGTTTCCAATTTTAACCACTGCAGTTGAGTCTCTTAGAGTCATTTTGACGAGGTTTATTATTTTCTGTGGGATCTTCATGTTACACATTGCTTCTATTATTTTTTCTCTTAATATCCTATCAAAAGCTTGTGTGAAGTCTATGAACAGGATGTATAAAGTTATATCATATTCTTTTGCTTTCCCTAATATCTGTTGCATAATATATATTGCGTCTGTGGTCGATCTTCCTTTTCTAAAGCCTTGGTAGTCTCCTAGTTGCTTTTCTGTGTATACTTGTAGTTTATCTTTAATTATTTTTGATAACACTTTGTAAACTACATTTAGTAGCGTGATTCCTCTGTAATTTGAGCAATCTTCAGGATCTCCTTTCTTATGAATCGTAAATATTACGCTTTTTTTCCATTCTTCTGGCATTCTTTCTTCCCTCCAAATTAAGCATATAAGTTCGTACAATTTTTCGTGTAATGCGTCTCCTCCATATTTTATATATTCCGGTAGTATGTCATCGCTACCTGGAGCCTTATTGTTTTTAAATGCTGTATTGCCCTTTTATTTCTTCTACTGTTGGTTCTTGTATTGTTGCATTGTTCGTCATTATTTCTTTTGTGCTTCTGCATTCGTTTCTCTTTCATTTCTGTATAGTTGTTCATAATAGTTCTTCCATATTTGGTGTATTTCTGTTGTTTCATATCTTGTCTTGCATTCTGTATCTTTGTATCCTCTAGTTTTTATTCTAAAGTTTTTCTTTTCTTATCTTACTTTCTGATAAAACATTCTTGTGTTGTTATGGTTGAATTCTTCCTGTATGTCTTTTATTTTCGTTTCATTCCACTCTCTCTTTTTTTGTTTACATATGTTTCTTGCCAAGGTATTTGTAGCTTTATATACTTGTTTATCTTCTTCCATTTTTGAGTTCAGCCATTTTATCCACGATCGATTTTTTTCTTCACTTGCTCTCTTACAATCTAAATCGTACCATTCTTTACTTCTCTCTTGTTTCTTATGTCCTATGTGTATCTCTGCAGTTGTTAAGATACTATTTTTTATATTATTCCATTGGTTTTCAATACTATGTGTCAGTTCTGTGTGGGTTTGTTGTTGTTGGAGTTCTCGTGTTATACCTTTTTCTAGTGCTTGTTTTACTTTTGGGTCTTTTATTTGTCTTACATCCCACTTGTTATTCTTTATGCTTCTTGTTTTTTCCAATTCTGCATTTTTTCTCTCTTTAATCGTTGAGATTACCAATATATGATCTGTGTTTGCGTTGGTTCCTCTGTAGGATCTTACATCTTGTATATTACTAATTCTGTTTTTTGTTGTAAGTATGTGGTCTATTTGACTAGTTGATGTTTGGTTTGGGTGGATCCATGTTATCTTATGTCTTTTTGGGTGAGGGAATTTTGTGCTGGCAATAAATAAATTCGTTGCCGCTGCTATATTGCATAATCTATTCCCATTATCATTCGATTCTTCGTGTATTGTGTGTTTACCTGCCACTGCTCTTATATGTTCTTCTTTTCCTATCTGTGCATTCATATCTCCTAATAATATTAATGTGTCATATTTTGGTGTTGCATCACATTCTTTTTGCAGTTTTTCATAAAAACTGTCCTTCTTAATGCTCTCTTCTTTTTCAGTTGGGGCATATATACAAATAAGGGTAGTATTAGACATTTTTCCTCTAATTCTTAGTTTAGAGATTCTATCACTTATAGGTTCAAATTTCATTATGTTAGGGACCTGTCTTTTCGCTACAATGAATCCTGTGCCATTTCTACCTTGCTTTTCTCCGCCGCTCCAGAACAGTGTATACTTGTTTTTTTTGTTTCTCCATGTCCTGCCCATCTTAGCTCTTGTAATGCAATAATATCTATATCATAATTTTCCATCGTTTGCATAATATCATTCATTTTTCCAGGTTGCAAGTGTTTTAATATTCCATGTTGCTATTTTTGTTTTATATTTTTTTGCTTTTCTTTTCTTGCTTTTCTTCTTAATGCTTTTTAAATTTCGTATTCCTTCTCCTATTTCTGTATTTGTATTTTCTTGTCTTTTTTTATTTCTGTATCCTTAATCATGTCCTTACACTTTGCCGTATCTATCGTATCTTGTGTTGCCGTTTTTCCGTTTATTGCTAGTTTTTTGGACTAATCGGGCTTATGAGTTTTCCTAACTCTTCGTTCCACATCCATACTTGGCCGTTTGTTATTAGTTTTTGATATCCCATGATTGCAGTTTTTCCAGCTTTTCTTTCCTCCTCCACGTGCTTTTTAATTATCTTTTGTATTTCCCTTTCTTTGTATGTTAAGTCACAATTTATATACACATTTTTTAAATCTTCTATTTGCTTTAGGGTATTTTTCTTTTTCAGGATTCCAATTTTTTGTTTCATGTTTTCTACTTTAAATAGGCAGCGGCTCTTATCGATTTTGTGCGCTGTTTCTATCTTGATTTCTAGAGCCATTTTTGTTTTAATGAAATTCTCTAACATTCCTTTCAGCTCATCTTCACCTTTTGTGCTGATTTCTAGTCCACTTATTATAAGATTTTTCTTTCGATTAACTCGTTCCATGATCTCATGACTTCTTTCTATTCCTTCGATTCTTTCGCATTTCGTACTCAGCTCGTCCATTTTCTTTCTAAGATCTTGATTCTCTTTTTGTAACGAGGCTACTTGGTTGCCATACGCTTGTTGCTCTTCTTTTAAATTTCTTAAATCTTCCCTTATTTTCTGCATTTCTCTTCCTTGTACTTTTTGCTCATGGCGAAATTCTTTCATGTCTCTCATCATTTCACACATCATCTCTTTCAGCTCTTTCCATTCCTCAGTGCTCTTGTCATTGTCTTTATTCTCAAGTTTGTCTTCTTTAGTAGGTGATGTGGCTGTTTTCTTACTCCTCCCAAAAGCTTCTGTATCTTGCCTTTTCCTTTTGCCGTCCTTGGTCGATGAGCCATCACTGTCATAATTATATCGTTGCATTTTATAACTCCTTTCTCTGTTGTCTGCAATCACGCTTCTATCGACTGTATGGTGTGTTGCCTAAATTTCAGGTAAATTTGGGTTTCCCTTGAATGGCAGAAACTACTTATCTCTCTTATCAATATTTACAAATAGGTTAAAAACGAACACAGACTTTTATTTTCTGACCTTTTAATATTCGCTAATTATTTTTATTTGTCCACTTTCTCTTCAGGTAACACTTTTTAAATTTTACACACTTCAACAATTAATACCACCAGAAACGCTCCAAAAATTGACTTAAATTTCTTAGTGATAACACACACTCAATATATAATACATTATATATCTTCTTTCTTTTTATTAAAACTTATATTATTAGATTATATCAAAATTTCAATTACGTTTTAAAAATGTATTATTTAATATATAAAACTAAAAAATTATCCAATGAAAAATAATTTATTCTTGAAAGTAAATATCATCACCCTAGATACACCATTTTTCAGCAAGTTATCAGATGTAATCATGATACCATTCTTTTGGTTTAATTCCTGGTATGGCACGCGCTTCAACTACTTCAACACTACAAAAATATTGACAATGCAAATCATGTTCCATAGAATCGAAGAAACCATAATCTGATGGATCAACGTTGGGCCTATATGCTGGATGTGATAAAAATTGGGATCCATCCAAGTCTAGGATTTTTTGTTCAATCAAATGTGCCTAAGTTCAGATGCATCATCTTTGAGTAATAATTTACCATATGTATAACATACCTTTTTTCAAAGCAGTCTTGTTGAATCACCAAATTGGACAGTTGTGTAATAGAAAGCCATTTATAATCTCTTATCAGGATTGACAAAAAAGATACACTTCTTATCTGAAGTCACAATGTCGCCAAGAACGATGATCTCTGGCGATTTCAAGTAATTACATGCAGATCCTTACCCGCTGTTGGTATTGATTTTCGGTTAACTTATGTGGATCAGTTTAGAGGATGTTTACTACAGAAACCAGAATGGCGCAAATGTCAAACAATATTGTCTTTTAAAAGACACCAATGTCCTTGATAATGTAAAACCTTTCAGTCAAATTCATCAGAAAAGCGCTTACTAATCAGAAACCTTTCATTGATTTATTACGTTCACACTTTTATTCGCACAAAGTTCTCTCACTAAAGTTGTTGAATTGCAGTGCTTTTTTAAATTATGTCGTATTAAGGCATTAAATGCACATTTTTCATAAAACAATACAAAGGCTTTATATCAATAAATTCGTTAGAAAAAGAAGTGCTTAACTAACGCTCTTTAGACTACTCTTTAAAATTATATATTTGTTTAAAACGTGCTTAACAAGGATATGCAAAATGTGAAAAAAAAAGTAAACTTTTAACACAACATAGTATCGCCACAAAATCAAAGCACCGAATTAAAAAAAAAGGAAAAACAATAATGACTCAGTACAACACTGAACTGGTTTTCATTACAATAGTTTATCATATAATCATTAAAATATATTAAAGATATATTTTAGCAATCAAAACTAAACAATAGAAATAAGAACATCACAGAATATCAAAATAGCAATTTTGCATTTATAAAATAATATTTCTTTACCTTTCTAATTTGTTTTTCTTCGATTTCTTAGTCCTTTTCTTGTTCTTCTTCTTTTCAAGATTCAGGTACTTATCAGATCTCTTCTGGCCAGTGGTGACAAGCTGAATGGGCAAGTCAAGCTCTGCAATTGGAATGCTGTCGACACTGTAGTAATTGCCATTCTTCTTGATGGCTCCCTTCAGGTAGTGAGGGTTGTTCATTTGCTCCAGCTTTCTTGCTTCTCGTATCTAAAAATAATTTTGTGTAATATAAATACATGTAAATATAATAGGTACATAAATAAGTTCTCAGCTTTAGATTTCACAGGACGCAAATCACCGTTTACATGTAACGTATTAGTCCGCCCTCTTGCGGTTTTTAAGCAATGACATTTGGTCTTTCGAAACATCATGCGATTTGGCGTTTGATGCACATAACTTCAATAATCAGCTATGTTCAAGATGGCAATCGCAAAAGAGCATATTCGATTTTCTATCCACTTCGCGTTTCATCTTAAGAAAAACGCTGCTGAAGCCACCGAAATGATTTGTGCTGCATATGGTGAGAATGCTTGTAAGTCATGCAACGTGCAAAAAGTGGTACCAAAGATTTTGCGGAGGAGAGTTTAGTCTTGAAGGTCAACCACGTGCTGGACGTCCTCAAACATTTGACACGGATGAGCTGCAGACGCGTTACGCTGGGAACTTCTCCCCCATGCGGCATATAGCCCAGACATGGCCCCTTCCGATTATCATTTATTCCGGTCGTTACAGCATCACTTGGCTGATACGTACTTCAAAACAGAAGAAGAAGTCCAAAAATGCATCGATAACTTTATCGTCTTGAAGCCGGTGAGCTTCTATCACCAGGGAATTCGCAAGCTACCCGAAAGATGGCAAAAGGTCATCGATGCTAACGGAGAATAATTTGATACTTAAGCTTTTTTTGTTTGTTTTTAAATAAAACTTTAATTTTGCAGAAAAAAGCTGAGAACTTATTTATACACCTATTACATAAAAAGTAAAGTGTTAAAAATTTTTTTAACTTATAACGTTTAAATTAAGTAGTAAGTAATTTATCCACTCAGACCTAATTTGGGGTGCTTTCTGGTACTTATACCATTTTAGCAACAATTTTATTTTTATTCGCAACAATGTCTTGTACCATTATAGCAAAATCACCAATAAAAGTTGTAAACAATTCTAATACCAATCCTCACATAATCACTAGATGTTTATTAAGGAAAGTGATAGTATTTTTTTATTTTCATAATTTCCTATTGAACTGTCAATTGAATTGAAATGTGTCCCACTAAAAACAACAAAGCCAGACATATTGATTAACGGCCCTTTTTTTATAGCATTAGCTTTAATCCAATTTTCCCCCCATAACTTTTCCATACATAAGTTTTGAGAAAACTTAAAGATAAAATGCACTGAACACTAGCTGAAACGACTATTTTGGCTGCTGTAATGTAAAAATAATATTAATCATAATTAAATACTTTACAAAAATCATGTGAGAATTTCAAATGAGGAGAAATTTAATATGGTAATGATTGCAAAATAATCATTTTTTGAAAAGTATATATTTTAAAAAATAACAAGATTGATGTAAAATCCAGAAAGGCAACTTTCGAAAGCAAAGCAAGTCATGCATGTGATCTTGTGTACCCGTATCTCGGATTAAATGAGAGCTGTAGGTCTAAAATTCAATATAAAGAAAATACCGACATAAGACATATACTAACCAAATATAAAGTTAATCGGTCAAGTAGTTTCGGAGATATCGTGTCCACAGACAGGAGCATGATCGCATTAACTTTCGTCTACGCCTTACAGGCTTCCAAAAGTTAAAATGAGAACAAATATTTAAGAATTGCCAATTGGTTTTAATATTTTAATCAGGCACTATAGATATATGCAAAATGACATAATTAGATAATGGTAAAAATCAAACTAGAAAAGACTACTATCCCGTGTTCTAAATAAACCTGCAAAGCTTGCAACGCATAGCGAAGTGGCGAAGCAGTCTCCCAAATTTGAGAACCCTCTAGTTGACCTTTAACCAATCAGTTTCAAAATCACTAGCAAACAAGCCTTTTTGGTCACCTGTCGATTGGTGAAAACGGAATTTGGAAATTCCCAGCCGTTCTCGAGTTTTTGCTCGGACGGGTGGACGGACAGACGGACGGACAACACAAAGTTAGTAAGTGACTCCGCTTCGCTTCGCCACTTGATAATACGGAAATATAGTATTCTTAAAATAAGTGCTGCGAAAAGTGAGATTATGAAAGATACATCAATTAACTGAAATTACACCCAATAATTTAGCATTCAGTTTACTAGACAACAGTGAACAGAAACAGATTAAAAGACAATACACCCTTGATTTATGTAGCCGATTATAAAAAAAAAAAATTCAACAGGAAATGTGTTGACAACCTTTTTGGGCTGCAACAACATAGTCCATGTTGAATTTTGATTTTTCCTAAAAAAGTTTATAGCAGATATATAACTTATCTGTATATCGTAGAAATTTCATTCAACCCTGCACAACCATAGTACGAGGTTATGTATTTTTTAAAATCTACTATTAATTATGTTACCTGAACTTGTTTCTGATGTAGTTAGTAATGTATCTTAATTTTCTTCAAAATCTCACAACAATGCTTAGAAACATACCTTGGTTAACTCCTCTTCTGTGGGTTCATGTTGGTACTTTTCTGCTCTCAGCAAATCAGACTTGTCAGCTTTGATAAACAAGTTATCCTCATAGTTTTGATCATTATCGGAATCAGAATCATCAATAGGCTCATGTATCCACGCATCTAAATCCAAGCCTTCTGGAACTGGCACCTTCTTTTGAGCTTTTGGAGCAACTGGATTCAACTCTCCACTGAATAGCTGCAATAACTCTGCAGCCAAAGGTGCAGGAGATTCCTCATCTTCGTTTCCATTCTCCAAAATAACATCATTGTCCATTAACTTAACGTTCTTTTTGTGTTTTCCTGCAATTTTAATTCCCTACCTTAATAACATGCAAGTTGGACTTTTAAGACTATATACTTTCAATGATAGCTTCTTTAACAATCTGAACAATCATGAGCGTTGTGCTGGCACGTTCCTGAACCTCCAGCTCCGCAGATTTAACACTTTCACTGAGCTTTGTGTCAATCAAGTCACAGAATCCGATTATTTCATCATACTGCTGTGCTAATTCATATTTGCTAACCAGCCGAGCAAATAATTTCAAAATATTATGTATAAAAACCGACTCAATGTGCTGTGGCAAAGTTTTATATTTCAGCATTGCTTTCAGTGTCTGTTCTGGTTTCTTCAGTTCACTAGAAATCAAACTGTTAATAATCCCGGTACAACATTAAAATAAGCTACCTGGAAAATTCCCCACATAACCATGTAGCTGCGTATAGGACATCTTGCATAATAGAAAACTGAGATGAAGTTGAGTACACTTCGAGCAGCTGTGCCATCTCGGACACGGCAAATGCACGAATTGCTTGTACTCGTATCGCCACATCCATCAGTTGTGTCGCAATAACGTGACCTTAAAAGTTTAACATTAAAATTTTATAAACTACTTACACTAATGCTTACCCTGTCTGGAGCCAAACTCCATCTGAGCAAGCTCAACAAGTACTGTAACATACCATTCAAAATTTGTGATAAACTGGTAATTGTTCTGAGAACAAATGAGAATGATTTTGCTTAAAAGTTCGTCTCTGTAGATGGTTCCTTCAGCCCGGTCCATGTGGGCCATCAACTTCTTAACAATCTCCATGAGATTTTTTTTTGATACCTGCAGAGCCAAAAAGATTTTAAAATTGCAACCACAAGAAAACAAATTAGAAAGTAATTATAATATTATAAAAATTAAGATGATATAAATAAATCTCCAAAACAACGGAAACAATAATTAAATTCTCAAGACACATTTCAATGTGTTATAAAATATTTTATCAAACAACAACTATAATTGTAGCATAGTATTTAATATTTCAATGATCGTATCTGTCATTAAAATCAACAATTAGCAGGACTGCATGGTCAGATTATAATACTGACATAAATGTAATTCAAAATTAATTATGGCAACTTACAAGGAAAATCTGCTAATTCAATACCACAGATTTTGGTAAAATTTCTCTCATGTAATCTACCCATGATACAGAAAAAAGTAAAACTGTGTTTTGTGTGCAAACTTCTTGTTTCTAAGACATGAACAATAATTATCACTTATTCCACAGATTTGTCGTGGGTAACAATTCTCAATACCAAGGAATCGATTAATTTTATTTATATTTTTCCCATGGTATAGATAAAACAGTTAGATAGCGTTTGTGGATAAATTTCTTTTTTATGTTCTCACTTATCCCACGTACTTACTAAAGTTAACATTCTACGGATGCAGTCGTATTATAAGTAACTAGATTTAGTGAAAAAACAAAGTGATACATTGTCTAACAACTTTGTTTGGTTTTGAACATTAAATACTTCATTCATGTTTTGTAAAGTATCTTTAAGTGGAGTTTAAAGTTGAGTTCTTCTTGACTTGCTATCAATTGTACTAATAGCATGTTACAATAATTTTCTCCATTAAAATTAACATCTATTAATTCATAATGATTTCTTGAACCTAGCTGTATTTTTTTTAACAAATGACTATAGTTTCAATGGTATTCATATTCAAATTATTTTTTGGCCATTGAAGATAATTTACACTTGTGCAAATTCAATAAATCTTTAATAAGCACGCCAGCCTTTCTATTTTTTATTTGTGGTCTAATAAAACCATCCAAAATATTTCTATAGGCATTATAGTTAATTACACTATCCACATAAATTGCTTCACTCTTTATCTATACCATAATAAAACAAATTCAACTAAATATGTGGTATTTGAAAAGTAATACTTTTTATGAAGGAATGTCCTAAAGGCTACCTAAACAGCCATTTGATAAAGTTCTGTTGAAATAATAGAAAGGTTGCACAACTCAGCATTAAACAAAAATGGTATATTCAAACAGTTGCACTGCTATTGCATAATAGCAACTCCTGAGAGTCACAAACTTAAATACTGGAACCTCGGTTGGACATTTCTGCAATCAGATGTCTTGCTTATTTGAATACTAATCATCCAAATAGCCAATTCAATGTATTGAGTTTGTAAGCAGTTACTGTATAAACCAACTAAAAAATAATAACACATAACGAGTAATTGCAGATTTTTCTAATTCATCCCCAACTACATAATTCAAAGTTTTTTCATAGAAAATCATAACTGATGCATAAATAAGTAATAACAAAAAAAAAATAGACAACGTATGATAACTTAGATAAATATTTTAATTATATATTGACAAACAAACTTCTTTAAGAGTCTTAGAACAAAAGGTGCAAGCATTAGGAATATACATTGAAATACTCGGAAAGAGAAGTGACAAACAGAGTAAAAAAGGAAATAGGCATACTAACAAATGGAATAATAGAAAGGACTGTTCCAAGATATGAAACAATAAATCTGAGAATAATAAGACAGGATCTAATACTACCAGAAATAATGTGGGTGATACAGATATATGCACCAACAGCAGACAATTCTGAAGATAAAAAGAAGAAAATTTAATAAAAACTTCAAGAACCAACAGAAATATGCAGAAAGAAGGCAGAACACATGGAACAACAATGGGAAACTGAAATGCAAGGATGGGATAAAATAATAAAGAACAACATGATCTTATAAGATATGTTGAAGTAAAAACTATAAACAATAATGAACAAAAAATGACCATATTTTGCATATTTTAACACAAAAGCATACATAAATATACATATGTGGAGAAATTATATAACTTTCACAAAGAAGACAAAAGGAAGGTAAAAGACATGCAGGCAGATCAGCATTAAATGTGGACCATAAATTTTTGATAAAAATGAATCATTAGTAAACTTGGAAAAGAAGTAATAAAAATGATTAAAGAGATACATTTATAGAGACTGAATATATATATATATATATATATATATATATATATATATATATATATATATATATATATATATAAAATAGTGAATTTTGCAACTGTAATGTATGTTGCAAAGAATTAGACAATAATGAAGAAACACAAATGGACAATAAGAGCAATAGAAATTAAATATTTGAAAAGGGTAACTAGGATATATGAAGCGATTGAATGCAAAATACAAGACTAAGAAAAAGACTAAAATAGGAATCAGTAATAACAAAAATAGAAAAACAGAGTAATGAAAATAGATAGTTCACATATAGAAGATAGAAGAGGCCAAACTCTCAGAATAGTAACAAAGCCAAGAAGAAAATCGGGAAAAAATATACAAGACATAGTGCAAATGAAAGGAAAAATAATGGCAGAAGTGAAAAGGATGTCAAGAAATAGAAAAGCATACAGAAAATGGATAGAATATTAACATTTTAGAAGCATAACAAGATAGAGGAAAGTAGAAATAAGTAAATAATATCTTTTTGTTAAAATCCTTTTCTATTTAAACAAGATAGCACAGCTAAATCTGTAAGAAAGTATTAAAACAAAATTTACCATGCCATAAAGCAGGTCCAGTGCACGTAATCGAATTGATTCGTCCTTATCCTCCAAACACTGCAAGATTAGATCCTTGTGCGCCTGAACACTTTTCGGGTGAGTTTTTAGTATCTTAGACATAGCTAATAAGCCTAAGTATTTCACTGCAAAAGAAAAATATTGCCAATTTCGTTCATCACACTTAAATATAAAACTACTCACAATTCTGGTCCGAATCTTCGATTAAGATCCGTAATTTTTGCACACACAGCTGTATGCTGGCTGCATGGTTTGGCATGCCCGAAGAGATGCTAATTAAAACTGCTATTACGGTGTTTATGCACTCATAGAGCAAACTCATTGCAGATGTACTGAAATAGTCATATTTTGCTTTATATATAAGAAAACTAGAGAAAAATAAATGTATACTACACATAAGCTTTTACATACCTATGAATTAAATTAGTCAGAGGCTCTATTAGTTTTTTACCTAGCCGTGGCTCTAAAGGCGTGAGGGCTCCAAACTGAAAAAATATAAACAACTAAAATCTAGCTTTGTCATACAAAGATTTATTAACTTATCCACAATTCCTTACTTATTTATAAAAAAGAAAATCGGTCGTTTATTAGGTAATATTAAGGAAACTTTATACGAAAGGCTTGTTAATAAAGTTAGCCCAAATAACAGAATATGTTCATCTCAAAGAACTTATGTCACCTATAATAAACACCAAGAAGTGAGATGTTTCAGATTATTTTATTAATACTACCCTCATGAAACGCAATCACATACACAAAGTCTTTTCAATTTATTAAACCCAATATTAGGTTAAGCCTTATTATTAAGCTAGTGTAAGTTAGTGTAAATTAAATTAGGTTGTCATATCTACTACCTGTCTAAAAATTTTCCTGTGTCTAAAAAGAGAACTATATACAAATTTACTAAAGTAAATTTTGAGCGCTCTGTAATAAAATCTCAAAATTTGGACTATCATGAGCATTTCAACAAACCAAAGGCAGATCTAGCATATATTAATAATAACATATATGATATGGATCATCCGTTGAGGCAGGCAAGTTATTTGTGTAACTTTAAGATAGGCTATAATGTAACACATTATAAACATTAATAAAACAGAAAAAAAGTGATGAATATTCAACTGATAACTGAACAGTGAAAAAAGAAGATCGAAGGAAAGGACATGGGTGATTACTTACAACAAAGTAGAAAGACACAGAGAACCCCAATGCAAAGAGAATGAGAAAGAAACGACAGATATACCAAAAAAATAATTCAGTTCGAGAAAGAGAATAAAAAATTACGAACTGACCATAACAACATCAAAAATCTCTTGTGACAAACCCATCGAAGAAGCTAGAAGATTATGTAGTATAAAAGTCTAATCTGAAATTGATATAAATATAATAATAAAAAATAATTGTAGCCAGATCTTTCCACCCCTCTAACTGTTTTTGACCATTTACAAAAAAAATGAATTATCACGTACATCAGATATAATATACCTATGTAATATTGGCAAATGAGGTTAGAGTTAGGAGTGACAGTGATAAAGCGCGCTGTGCATAAAAGTTGATTAAAGACAGTAATTACGGCTAATAAATTTAGAGAAGTGAGCGTAAAAGTGAGTAGAACACAGGATAAACCAACAGTAATCCAAAACAAGCTGAAGGTGCGACACCGGGCGTGCAGTTATCGCGCGGTACACGACGAAGTAACGCGATTAACGGTGTAAACAAAACAGAACCGTAGCAAGGAAATTGTGCGGTGGAACTTGATAATAATAAAGTGCGCCGAAAGTACAAAATTTCATGTAAATACAAGCGAATTACGCAGCTAATAAAGAACACGTGAACGCGGGAAAGTTGGTGGTATTAGACGAATGATAAAACGCGATACGGTAATATAAATAATAACAGACAGATACGTGGTAAGAGAAATTTGTGAGAAACGCGAAATAACCGTTAAACTCTACCACATATAAATATATAAAGTGCGAAATAAAGTGAAAACAAACATCGCAGAAAATGAACCCCTACACTCACAGATGTAATGAATAAGCTAATACAGATGGATAAAAAAATAGACAGCATGGGTTTGCAACTAAGACATCAAGGAGATGAAACAAAAGAGCTAAAGCTAATAATTAAACAACAAGACATGCAAATACAATGGCTGGAAAAGGAAACGAGGAAAAGGAACCTGGTGATATTTGGAATACAAGAGCAAAGTAACGAAAATATTGAAACATTAAGAGACATGGTATTAGAAATAATCAAAAGTACCAAAGTTCAGCTGGAAAAAAACGAAATAGATATGATAAACAGAATAGGAGACCCTAAGAAAGGAGGAGCCAGACCAGTCAAGGTAGGGCTGACTACAAAAATGAAGAAGATTGAAATAATGAAAAACAAGAAAAACTTGAAAGGAACTGAGATAAGAATTCAAGAAGACCGCGATAAAAAAACCAGAGATATCAGAAGAAAACTAACACCACATCTAATAGAAGCCAGAAAACAAGAAAGCAGAGCTACAATAATAGATGATACACTGATCGTAAACGGTGAAAGATGGAAATGGGAGGATCTGCAAGAAGAAGAAGAAGAAGAACACGACGGAAAAAAAGAAACAAAAAAAAATGAGCGGAAAGAAGTCAAAAAAGGAGGAAGATCTACCGACGAAGAGATAGAAAACGAAACCATAGGAAGAAAAAATTTAGGAGCAATACCCAAACGAAACAAATATTGGACGCAGAGCCTATTGGCACCAATAAAAAAACCGGAAGGAGTCATAGAGAAAACAAACTCAAAAGTTAAAATAATGGAAAAACAGGAGGATGAAAAATACCAGCTCAATAATACCATCAGATGCATCGAAACCATAAGTAGTAATGAGTTCAAACAAAAACTAAGAGTAATCCCAAGAACTGGTCCAAAAAACTAGTAAGACAGAAAGCTGAAGGATCGACAAAAGATAACGACAATGGCTACAAAAAAGGCAAAATCTTAGTACAGAGGAAAACAAAAAAGAAAAGAAAAAACAAGAAGAAAGTGAAAATAAGCACGTGGAACGTCAGAACAATGTTGGAGATCGGAAAAATTAAAGAAATAGCATATGAATTAAAGAGGTATCAAATAGATATTGCAGCCCTACAAGAGATTAGATGGGGAGGAAAAGGAAGAATAGATGAAAAAGATTTCACAATTATATACTCAGGGGCTGAAAAGCAGGGAATGCATGGAGTCGGGTTTATAGTAACAGAAACAATGAGAGAGAAAATCATAGAAACAAGACTAATTAATGAAAGAATGGCATATATCAGACTAGAAGGAACCTCAACAAAGATGTCGATATTGAATATATACGCACCCACAGAAACACATAATGATGAAGGGAAAAATAAATTCTACGAGAACCTAGAAGAAAGAATAGAGGGATACCAAAGGAGAACCTAATTATAGTGCTGGGAGACTGCAACGCACAGATCGGTAAAGAGAAGATAATAAGTCAAGTTGCAGGAAGAAGTACCTTACATGAGAAAACGAACGATAATGGCATCAGATTATGTGACTTAGCAGCGAAGATGAACATGATAATAAGCAGCACAAAATTTATACACCCAAAAGACATAAGGTAACATGGATATCACCAGATAAAAAACACAAGCACAAATAGACCATGTACTAGTAAATAAAAGACGTCAATCATCAATAACAGATGTTAGAACATACAGAGGGCATGCGCAGACTCTGATCATTTTATGGTAACTGCAACAATCCGACAAAAAAATACAAGAACGAAGGAAAAGAAAATACGAACGAGAAAGTGGAACATAACAAAATTAAAAGATGAAGGAACGAGAAGGCAATATACGGCGGAACTAGAAAACAAGTTAAAAATACAGAAAAACAAGGATCAATTGAGGAGATCTGGAGAGACATTAAAAGAAGTAATAAACAAAACGGCCGGGAAAATAATAGGTAATAAACAAAGTGACAGAAAGAAGCAATGGTTTAACGAAGAATGTAATGATGCAGACAACAAAAAAGTTAAGGCTAGGCTAAAATGGATAAAAAGTAACAGAGATGAAGATGAGCAAGAATACAAAGATAAGAAAAAGAGTGTAATAGAATAATAAGGAGTAATAAAAGGAAATGTATAGAAGAAGAGTTACAAAAATAGAGAAAGAAAGCAGAAAAATAAACACCAGGAAGTTCTACCAAGAAATCAAAAACAAAATAAAAGATATAAACCTATAATAACGGGAATCAAAATAAACAAGGCCAAGTAACAGAACAAGAAGACGAGTATAAAAATCTGGGAAGAATATTTCAAAGAATTACTGAGTACAAATGAAAAGCAGGAGGAACCAGCAATGGAAGATGAAGAAATAGAAATGGAGATAGAGGAGCCTACGATACAAGAAGTAAAAGAAATAGTAAACAAAAGTCACAATACAAAGACTCCGGTATGGACGGTATAAATATGGAACTGATAAAATACGGAGGAGAGGATATAATAGAATATATATTCATACTTATAAAGAAAATATGGAAAGAAGAAAAGATGCCCGTAGACTTTGAAGTAGGACAAATAGTACTGATACACAAGAAGGGAAATCACCAAGAATGCAGAAATTACCGAGGAATAACGCTACTAAACACAACTTATAAAATACTAGCAACAATAATACAGAGACGACTACAAGAAAAACAAGGTTTAAAATTAGACGGTATCAATGCGGATTTGTAAAAGGTAAATCGACAACCGACGCAATATTCATATTAAAGCAAATAATAGAAAAGTCGCAGGAATATAGAATAAAAATGGAAATGTTATTCGTCGGTTTTGAACAAGCCTTCGACTCCATCAATAGAGGCAAGCTATTAGTAGTAATGAAGGAGCTAGGTATACCGACCAAATTAAAGAGGCTTATAATGATGATGCTTGAAAAAACCAGAGTCAGTGTAAAGACCCAAAAAGGACAGACTGGTGAATTTATAATAGACAAAGGGGTGAAGCAAGGAGATGCGCTTTCGGCCACACTTTTTAATACGTGTATAGAATATATAACGCGGAGAATAAATAAAGGCACAGTAAGGATAGGGGGGACACAACTGTTAGCATATGCAGATGACTTAGTACTGATTGCCAAAGGAAGAGATATATTAAGGAATATGACCGAAGAGTTAATAACAGACGGACAAAAAGTCGGTCTAAGAATAAATGAGGACAAAACAAAAATCATGAGAACGGGAAGTAATGCCGCAGAAGGATCCCTAAAAATAAGAAATCACGAATACAAAGAAGTCGACAAATTTAAATACTTAGGGATTATGGTGTCAAGAGATGGAGAAAGAGAAACAGAGATAATGGATAAGATAATAACAGCAAACAGGGCCTTCTATGCTAATAAGAAATTATTGAAAAGTAACTACATTTCAAAAAAAACCAAAATAAGAATCTATAACACTCTAATAAGACCAATAGTAATGTACGGGGCGGAAACAATGTCAATAACGAATAAAGAAGAGGAAAAACTAAGAATAATGGAAAGAAAAATATACAGAACTATAATAGGACCAATTAAAAGTGCAGAAAACGAATATAGAAGAAGGATGAAATACGAAATAGCACAGGAGATTGAAGTGGACATAGTTAAAAAAATAAAACAGCAGAGAGTAAAATGGCTAGGACACGTATTAAGGGCTGACCCGCAGGAAACTACGAACATAATCATGAACTGGACACCAGCCGGGAAAAGAAAGAAAGGAAAGCCTAAATCAAAATGGGTGGACAAAGTAAAACATGATCTACTAAAGATAGGAATGGGAATGGATGAAATAAGGAGAATGGTCTGGGACAGAAAAGGGTGGAACAAAATATGCCAGCAGATAAGATGAAAACCGGACGGGCTGATCCCCCGCAAAGGATCTCGAAAGCTTCCTTAGAAGCGGCGAAACCCCCTCCAAGGGGTGTTAAGCCATTCATTTATTCAATATTGGCAAATTACGTCAAAAATAGACTAACAGAAAATATGGAAGATGTAAATATTTGAGTAGATTCACGAAAATATTAGAAAAATTCAAACTGTAAAAAATAACAACCATTTGATTTTAAGAAAGCACACAATATAGTTATAAAAATCACAGTATACAGAGCTCTGAAAAAATAAGAAGTAGATTGTACAAAGCAGAAAAAAAGGAAACAAAGTTAATGTCAAAGTTAAGATAAAACTAAAGCAAGATCTACTTCCAACATTTTTTTTTTAATTCTATATGAGTGCTTTATTACCCGCTCTCAAACAAAAATTTTCTATCGCTTGCGGTTCCGGAAATATAATACCTCGGCCGCGCCTGCCGCCAAGCCAGAATTTGTCATTCGGAGGCGTTCGGGTCGGCACGGAAAGGCACGAACAATTGTATGACAGCAATAGTTGAACTTTGACCTGTGTGACAGCAGCACTCATAATTTTTTTTATATATATAATTAGAGAAGACATGGACAAAACAAGAATTTAAAAATAGTAGCAAACTAATATTACTGGAATAAAAAACATCTACAACTCAACATGTTCTGATAAATCCCTCTAGAGTGTTTATGAACAAAACACAAATTTTAATAGAAATGACAGTTTCTAGCTACTAGATCTTGGTTTCATACTAGAGAGGTAAAAAAACGAGTACTTCTGTGTTTTATATACACTATTACAATAACATGTTACATTTAACACAGACTACCTTTTCCAAAATTCTCCACTTAATACTATGCATAAAAACCTACATCTAGCACTGCATTTAAAAAATCCATCAAATATACCTGGTAATGATACAAACCAAAGGAACAGTTAACTTTCGTCCCAAGGCTGGCTCAATCATCGTCATTGATGCAAACTACATAAATTCTATTAACAGTTTTTTAGCACAACAGCAGTACTTACTAGCTTAATAATTTTAATCAACATCCAGTTATTGGTGCTTGTCGTCATGAGCTTAAAAAAGACAGGTGCCAGACTCAGATAATTCTTGGGATTTTTCCTTGCCAGTTCACATACGACATTCACTGCAGCAGATTGCACACCTAAAAATAACACACATTCTTTACCTAAAACCATGTGCATGGTACATAAGAGTACCTGGATCGGGATCTTCCAGCTTCTCTTTGAGCCGAGGAAAAGCCGGCCGCAGTGCATCAGGGTACTTGAGGAAAACCTTATACATCATTAACACAGCCTTCTTTCTTATGTATGGTTTTGTTGAACTTAGCTACAACGGCCATTCATTCTCAAATAATAAATCCATAATATGTACTTACCAAAGTTAAAATGTCATTGGATAGATCACGTGCTAAGTCTGTGCTAATATAACAACTTAAAGATGTTAAGGCTAAACCAGCTTCGTACTGGTTTTGAGAATTCAGTTCTTTACGTATCATATTGGTAGTTAACATCAACAACTGTAAAGATTGAAACTGTTGTTACATTACTAACTATAGAAACTGCTTTACCTCAGAATCACAATGAAATGATTGACTTGCAGCTAAATAACCTATCCGTTTCAAGGTAAACTTATTAGAGCTCATAACTTCTATTATGTTAAATCCTGCCCAGGATATATCATACCCTAACATCTGCAACTAAAACACGACAAAAAGTTCATGAAGTGCCGACAGAAATATATGTTCCACATACGTAAGTTAATTTGGCTATTGCATTGCTTTTAACTGACAAGTTATCTTGCCGTAACTCCTGTTTGATGTCCTCCATGCACTGCGCGATGTACTTGGCCTAAGGAACCAAAACGAACGAGTGAGCTTCATCAAACTGGCACATTTAATAAACATAACCTCAAAGTGCGTTACCTCATTTTCCTTATTATTCCGTATACCCCGCACCAGATCAGTGAGATTCTTGTCGAACATCCGCTCGAAGTTACCCTTCACCTTCTTCAAAGCCATCGTAGACTAAAACATGGGCAATGTGGTAAATAACCGTCTATCAGCCCCAAAGCGTTGCCCTAGCAAGCCGCTCGCCCAGAATCACGTACGAGAAGCTAAATGTCTGTTTAAGCTCATGGATATCACTTTATCACAGTTTATTTATGATTAGAGTACATTATTATGATAGTAAATATCACTATGTCCTTCCCGTAGCGGTTTGACAGAACGGCCACGTTCACATCAGAAAGGTAGTGACAGCGGCGGAACAAACGGGATATATGCGAAAAATACATTTTTTGCTTTTATATATAGCAAATTGTATGCTTTAGAATTTTACCAGACGATTTCCAACTCAATAAGAAAATAGAAATGTAGTATAGGCTAAACCAAAACGTATATTCTTGCATTCGTTCAATGAAAAAGCTTTTTTTATTAATTTGACCCCCAAGTTTCTCAAAGCAACGTAACAAGTTATGAGCTAATTAGCAATTTAACTAAATCTTACATATAAATTAACGAATTTTTAATTCTTTACGTTTATAAAATGCGTAATCTTGAAGAAGATACATATAAAAAAATTAATACACACCACTGAAACGGGATAGTATAACATTGAACAGTTTACGCAATGTTTAAATTCATGCAGAATATAAAAGAAATTAAGCTCTTGAATCCACTTGCACTTTTTACACGTTAGAATGTAAATTATTTTATTACATAGCAAAAGAGAAAGCTTCAGGCTACATTATTTTAGACATAAAAGTTTACATCACCACATATGACAAGAGATTTTAATTTCGACTGAAATATTTCTTTTTAATTAATAATGAATAATAAAAGATAAAGCAATTGTATGTTACAAGATCATCATTATTTCTCTGTTCCACCCATCCTACTTTGGTTTGTCATTGTTATTCTTGTACCGTATATTTTCTTGTTTATTTTATTCTATTTATCTTACTTTAATTTTATATACAGTAATGTAGCAAACTGTAAAAAATAATCACTTTGTAATTACTCACAATGACATTAAGTGATAACATATGTGGCAAGTGTTAGATTGGTTTGGTATACTCAGCACAGGTTGAAAACGTCGGACATACTAAAGAAAGCATTCTTTTAGATCTGATAGTTGATGAGTTCAATTCTCCTACCTAAAATCTAGCCAAAGATCACGTTAAAAGATGTAGTAATATGGGGCAGAGACTCTTCCAAATCACCTTAACGGTTGCTGGTTCAACATGATGGAGAAAACTTCACCAACATAAATGGGGCTACATTTCACTTTGTTGTGCAGACCAGTAAAGCTCCTTCTAAACTACCCAATCCCACAAGAGTGTGGGTACTGGACATAAAAAGCATCAAGAGGTATAGAGTAGAGCCTCATGCAAGTGACCTCGACAACTGCTCGTTTAACGCAGTGAAAAAAAATTGCTGGCGGAGCTACCCAATCCCATATCTGTGGGTAACGGATGTAAAGAAAAAAATAACTGTCAGAAAGTAAAAAATAGTGGAAAGGCTCATGCAAGCGATCTCGCCAGCTACTTGTCAAACATGTTAAGAAAAACCTTACTGAAATGAGGGGAGGAGTTCAGTCAATTTGGCTTTTTGATTTCGCCTCATTGATGTTGAACGTAGAGGTAGTACTTCAAACAGTTGAATCTTGCTTGACCCTCATGTCTTTTTGCAGCAGCTTCTCAATTCTTTACTCATATCTCCTACAAATCTTTATTAATATCTTTCATCCATATTTTGTTACGTTTTCCTTTCCTGTTTGGCCCTTTCCTTCCATTAGGATTTTAACTAACCTAGAATCTTTTATTCTTAAGAATTGCCCTAACCAGTCTAGTTTTTGTTTAATTATATTTATGATATTCGGTTGGTTGCAATTTTCATTCGTGTGCCTTCTTCACAAGTTGACTTTTTTATGCCTTTCTTCTCTCCAATGATAATTTAATATTGAAAAATAGTCGACCAGACTTGTGATCTTCTTCTACTCTTATATATAGACTATTAGCCTGTTTCTAACTACACATTTCGTGTAGTACTATGAGCCGTGTTGGGCGTACCCCGGGCAGGTGGCTAGTCTGACCCGTTAGAAGAAGGAGAATGTACTACTTTACGACCGCCAAAGGTGTTTGTATGATGGCCAGAGAGCACTCGATGTTTGCCGTTATTTTTGACCTGGGAGTCGAACCCAGGGCCCGCCGCGCGTTAGTCTGGTAGGCCGAAGCCTTTACGTCGCGGCTGTCGCGCTCTCTTGTGATCGAAGGTAAAAAATAATAATATTGATTCAACAATGGATATTTTCGGTAATTGTTTCGTACACTTACCATGCCTGTAAAATTGTTGTAGTAATTTTTTTCTTATTGGAAATGGTGAATGTCGCTTATAAAACCATAGATCCACCTGCGGAAAAGTGTCGCAGTCGGAAAAACGGGGAAAATTGAAGAAAATACACAACTGATTTTCCAAAGATATCAAGTGTCAGACTATTTAACTCGCTATTTAAAATAGCGTTTAATGCTGAGCACTAGTGACTTTAATTTTATTAGCAGACTTTTGAGGTTTACAATAAATTTTTACAGTGAATGGTAGGAATAGGTTTAATGTCTTAAGATAAACTCACATTAAGAGTAAATTCCAAGTTTTATAAAACCACCAGGTATTGGATTGACAAAGGACGAAAAATAACTAACAATGTAGCGATGCTTGTTTTATTAGATCTACTGAATGAAGTTTCAAGGATTTATATCTGACAAATCTTCTATAGCGTTCACAATTAATGTTAAAGGAATCAAGAATTTAGCTTGTCACAATACTTTCGAAATGAATGTACTCTCCTTGGAAGATCCAGATTTTATTATTAACCTAACATAAATTGACTGGGTATTGACCACTACAGTATGAGTGATTTTCTGAATAATCAATACTACATGACACAAATCACAGAGCACTTTGAAAGTATTAAAGTTCATTATAAAATATTTGTATTTCATATATATTAATAATTGCAAACAAATCATTCAGTACGTTCATGCTTCTGTAGATGTTTTGTCAAACTGCTGGAATGTCCAAAACGTTTTCCACATAAACTACACTCATAAGGTTTCTGTCCAGTGTGTGTCCTCATATGCACCTTAAGACTTCCACTACGTGCAAATCCTTTGCTACATTCCTGACAAACGTATGGCTTTTCTCCACTGTGTGTCCTCATATGCTTCTTCAGGTCGCTGGTAGAAATACATCCTTTGTTGCAGACAGAACAGCAATGTGGCCGCATGCCTGTATGTGAACGCATATGTTCATTCAAGTTTGCAGTAGTGATAAATCGTTTTGAGCATATATAACACAAGTAAGGTTTTTCTCCCGTATGTCGCATCTTGTGCTGTGATAAGCTTACATTACTTGTAAAGCATTTTTGACACATAGGGCACTGGAACGGCCGTTCATTGGTATGCTTCCGTGTGTGCCGTCTAAGTTCTCCGAGTGTCAAAAATTTTTTACCACATTCAGAACAAAGATGCGAAAACTCCCGAGCATGCCTACGTTTATGAAGCTGTAGGTTTGTGTACCCCACAAACTTCTTGCTGCAAACATCACAGGAATAATTTTTAATGCCTAAGTGCACATTTTGATGATAGGCCAATCCACCACTAGATGTAAACACCTTATTGCAGGCTTCACACTTAAAAGACCTCAGTTTATTCTTATCCATATGACTTTGTTTATGATAAGCCAGCCCCGTAGAAGAAGCAAAAGCCTAGAATCACAACATGTAAAGTAATACTACAAAATATGCAATTAACTCACTTTGGTACAATTCCCACAGTGATACACTTTATGTCCATTTTCACCAGAAATGTATGACTTCGTCTTAGAGCCATGTACATGTAAATGACGCACTAGAGCAGAATAACATAGAAAATTCTTCTGGCAAATCTTACAAACGAACTGGGCATTCACTATTTCTGCACATTTTGTATTTTGTTCATCATTTTCTTTTCCCCCTAATTTACTACGTATTATATTATTAACTAAAGAATTTTTATGCTGCTTCAGCTGCAGTTGCAAAATATTATTCGAGTCCTCACATTGCAGCTTAAAGCTGTATGCATCACTTAACTTTTTAAAACATTCTTTGCATATTGTAGAAGACAACTCATCGTCCTTTTGGATCTAAAGATATTAACAAAACCATAATTATCATTTGATAATTATTGTTCTTTAAATATATTACCTTCAAATTAGTTAATAAGTTGAGACAGTCCACTATATTTAGATTGGACTTTTCTATATAATCGCAAAATATAGAAAAAATTTCTTGAGTACCCTCCACGTCAGTCAAACAAGTACGGCAAATATTTTTTAAATGTTTACCCAGTTCAGTCATTTTTAAAGGGTACAAATATGTATATCGAACGTCGATTATATCTTGGAATTATAAAGGACGTGAACGTTTCCAAGCGTAAGGACTTTTATGATCCTGAACTTTCTTGTGCGCAAGTCACGTTCCAATTTGAAATATTGATGACACCGTTCCCAATAATTAAAATTACATACACTAAGTTAAAATGCCAAGAGAAAAATAAATTTCTATAGAATCTTTATTAATAAGATATGAGCACATTGCATCTATATTAAATTACTAGTAAACGTTTTTTTTTGCTTAAATAACTGTTAATATAAACCTTTGTGTTTGATTTATTTAATGTAATGTACTCTGTTTAAAAATGTATACATAATAATGATCTGATAAATTAATAAAAAAATAATTTAGCTGCAATAATTTCACACTATTACAACATACTGTGGTTAATTTGTTATATGTCCCAAATATTAAAATCTAAAATATTAATTATATTAATGTGCATTGTGCTATGTTAGTTTCGTTTCTTGGAGGTTTAATTCTGTTGTTCTTGTTAGGCTCTAAATCTACGTAGGAAAGCAGTATTTTTTTACTAACTGTATTCTTATAATATGCATACACACATGCATACAAACATATATGTATGTATGTATTTATGTATGTATATATATACATATATATCTCTAGGATTTGGATTTATGACTTCATTTTTGTTACTATCCCCATTTGTAAGATATTCAAATCTATTTGAATATTTAACTTGCGATGTCAAATCGTTAGATTTTGACGATTTATTTTTTCCTAGCTAATTACTAAGGAGGGTTCGCCGTGTTATCTTTGATTTTACGAAAATTAAATAAATCTCCGACGAGTTACTATCTATTTGGTGTGGATTTTGGACAGGTGGAGTAATAGGACCATACTTTTTCAAAGCTAACGCTGTTTTTTGGCACCAACTGAGCAACGTGATTGTAGCAGGGCGGCATCACCTGTCATACAGTTTGAACAGCAGTCGATTTATTGCACCAACAATTTGCTGGCTGCGACATGCCGATATCAACTGACGGAAAGATCTTGTGATTGAACACCGTGCAACTACTTTTTGTGGGGTTATTACAAATCTGAGGCGTGTTATACAGATACTGTTTAGAAGCTTTGTCTCATAACAATGCACCTAATGTGACAAGTTCAGAGCCCAACGAAAAAGTTCCAAGTAACATGTTTTAATTTAAATTTTAAAACATTAAGGTACATCTGTTCTAGCAGGTCTCTTAAAATACTGCTATAGTATATGATTGTTGTATGTGTTATTGTGATTTGTTTGTGACACTTTGTTGAATAAGTTTTATAGAAATAATATGCAAACATAATTAAAAAAATATTTTTAGTGACGAAACGTTTTTGCAGTTGAGAAATTTTATTAACAAATAAAATTGCTATATTTAAAAAGCATAAAACCCTCGAAGGATAATGCCTAACAATTAGTCACGTATTTGGTGTATATTTTGGGCTGGCAGATTAATGCGACGACCATACTTTTTTTAATGTGAGTATAGAAATGCCATACTTGTTATAATATATGCCCTTTAAAGTGATTTAAAACATGAGCTATTTTATGAAAATAAAATTATTTATTTCTTTCATGAAATTGTAGAGACACCTTTTTATCTATGTTGGTACTTTTATTTTTACCGGCTCTTGTGCTATGAGTGTCAATTAGGAAAAATGATTTCATTTCACTCCGAGTTAAAACTTAAAAAATACTAAAACAAGTGCTTATTTATGATGGAAAGTGTGTATATCAATTTTTATATCTCATTTTTTAATAGAGTAGAATACGGTATTAAGTACAAATATGATCTAAATTACATTTGATTGTACTCACGATCAAGTTCATATATGTTTAATGTAGCTCTCCGCCTTTTGACTACACGGATAACATCGAAACGTCAGCACAATTCATTTCACATACGAGAACAATGTTTTGCGTCATTGAGTACACGTCAGCTGTGATACGATTTTTTAGGTCGTTTAAAGTTGTTGGTAGAGGTAGCACATGAACTGCTCTTTTACGAACCATCACAAGAAAAAGTCGCAAAGTGTAATATCAGAAGAAGAAAAGTTTTCATTTCCTATGCGAACTGTCCATCGTTCAAGTAAAGATTTATTCAGAAAACGTCGAACAGCCTGGTTCCATTGGGGTGCAGCTCCTTCCTGCTGGTAAATAAAGTTTTCTCAATCTTCATTCATTTCAGGAAGAAGCCATTTTTGCAATATGCGAGATACCTTACTCCAGTAACCGCGTTACCATAAAAAATAAGATCTATAAACATTTGTTCTCGATAAAGCGCAGAACACATTTACTTTCTCATGTTCCAGTGGTGCCTAGGGATTTTGTAGCCCCTATATCCGAATATGCTACACACTTTGGGTTGTCGTTTGTGCGAATAAAAAACATTTAACAAAGTCTCAACACACGCCAGACAGTTTGTGACAATCCAAGTTCTCTAATCACTCTACAGGCTGATTGGACTGGGCTATACTCTAAACTTTCTCAAATTTGTCCAATATTCTCCTCTGATGCATGTGATAGGCCCGCGCTTTTACCTTTACACAAATAGCCAGTTTGATCAAATTGATTATTCCAATGACAAATGCTCTTTTTCGTCTTTCATCACTAATAATTTTTTTGTTTTTCGCATGTACTTATTACCATGTATAACAATTCGCGTGATAATGTCTATCTTAAATTTTATTAACAACCGTCGAATAGTTTTTAAGTATGCCAGAAGGGACAGATGTTCAGGAAAATACACAAGAAATTAAAAAATGCTACATGGTTTGATTTTTTTTATTAAAAAAAAGAAACAGATGGGCGAACTATGTTTACGAATACTAACGAATACTCTAACTACTTCAGCTTGGGTAACACTTAACCGGGCTTGCAGCTAATTGGTTTACTTTACCATTTTTAATATTCCCTATCACATAACTTACCCTAAAACCTTTTTACATGTTTGGCACGTCGAATTCACCTTTACGTTAATTTATAAACATCTAAAAATACTGTCAACCGAAAATATACATCTGCAGTAATTTTATTCTTTCTCAAAGAACACATGGCCCTAACCCTACTGAATATGATTGGCATATTTTAAGGTACACATGTCCGGTTGGTTCAGTGCGCGGCTACAAAGGGTTACAAAACAGTTTTTTCTTGATATTGTACACGCCAATTTCGAACTCGGGAAAACCATCCGAGGCGAGATTTATGAACAGCATTAGCGCGGTGTGTGCCAATACGACGTACTTAAACCAGAAGTAAGTGTACAAAAGGTAGAGCACAAGATAAGGCAACAATGTCCAAAACGCCAAAGAAAGGTAGAGCTCGGAGATGCAAGACCGCTTCAAAATCTCACCATGCAGGAAATGGCCCGTCGCATGAAACTCTTTCAGCACCCTTTCCTTTTCCAGCCATCGCTTCTCCAAGAAGCATTTCAGTTCATCGTCGCTACGCGGTAAAATACCTACTGGGTATCTGCAGGGGTAATATAAATGTTATAAAATTAAACATATAGTTATAATACTACCTGGTAAAGTGCATTTTGACCTGATGAGGAAAATGGCCATCGCTGAAGAGAACTTTTTCCGTTTGGGGAACAGTATCTGGATAAACTAACGTCAAATCGTATATGGCATCCAAAGCGTCCTTTTGCAGAAGTTTCTGTACTAAAAACACGAAACCTGTAGTGCGCGGATGAAGTACATATTCGTATTCCTACAATAAGTGCTTAAGAGACTCGCCTTTTGAATATCTTATGGTTACCTGCAAATTATTTTTTTCCGCATACTTATTGCTGTTTTCTCGCGTCTTATTAGTATAGTCTGTTCCTTCGGGAAACAGTAGCAGACTAAACTTATACGAAATGTCGCAAAAGTAATCGATTATTCGTTGAATCTTCTTCTTGTCATAGGCCCATGCTCTCTTGATGTATAGAAAACACGCCAATTGCATAACCCACCCTAAAACCACCATACTTATATGGATATAGTAAATGTTTGTACCGACAGACCTATTCCCGGAATATGCCTGATGACGTCTTTTAAAACAAACTTGGTGGGGTGCTTATATCTGCTCGGTCCTCTGATGCAGTGGTACACAGCCGGCCACAGAAAGTTCCAGTCAGTTCGAGTGCGATGGTTCATCACTAACAAAGACACCTCATCCGCCTTGATAGGATCTCCGATGATCTGGACGTCGCAACCGCAGATCAACTCGAGAAGAGCCTACATGTTAAGGAAATATTATGTACTAACTTTAATGTCATTATTTTTTAAATTAAAGGCAATTTAAACAATGAGAGTTTGTTTCAGATTTTTTTAAATCAATTTTTGAGTATATGGTTATTATATATATATATATTATGGACGAACTCGGATTCAATCCTAGGATCAGATGCCTGGCGGGTGGCCTACTCAGTCACTTCGAGCAAAAGATTATAATGCGATGGTCTTAGGCACTGTTCCATATCCGAGACGGCCGCAAACATATGAAAGCCTTAATCTTTTATTTTAAAGAAAATGCTTACACGCGAAGTGTGTACACCATTATTAGTATTATTATTACACGTTGCATCTCGCATTTTTTTTAAACCGAATTTCCATTTACTTAATGTATCATGTCACTTTGATGCATTTGAAGAACATAAAATATTTATTATTAATTCAAAAAAAGACGTGCAATCTAGGGACGCCATCACTGCTTCTATATATTTAACTTGTAAATAACGAATTTATGATGCTCTATACTGCGTTATAGCGGTAAAGATGGTCGCAAACATCAATTTAATATTTAATGCTAGTGTTTTAGTACTTTTGCTTTGTAACTCTAGAGAGCGACTTTTTCTAATGTTTTCTTAGGAGTTTTGAGACACAAGTGCAAAAGTCTTTGTCTTTAACTTTGGTGGTTTGATTTGGAGGCTTTAATTCATGAGTTAATGGGTTAAAGATATTTTTATGTATGTGTTAACCGTAGAAGAAATACTTTTCAGTATACCATAACTTTCAAATTCCAGGGTCCGACAGAATGATCTCCCCTATAATAAGAATAACTAACATAAATTCCGTTCAATGTTTTATTGTATCACCACACAAAATAATGCTTGCTATTTAATCATCAACCAGTTTTGAATCCAAATCGTCCAAACGATTGCAGCCTCACCTTAAGATTCCTCCTCGTTGCGATTACGTTGTGAATAACATCCTTCAATTCTTCAATAGTCCGCGGACCGCATTATAAGACTTTAGCCTTTAGGTGTACTCACAAAAATAAATCGCAAAAGGACTGGTTAGAAGTTGTGTACACACATTATGGTTTTCTAGATTGAAACTCTTCTGTGACGACCTGCTACGAATGCATATGGAATACCCTTTGCGTTACAAACGGAATTATCATATTCAAAATAAGTCTCCCAACACTACTCCACGCCATGATAGGCGCCTTGTGCTGCTCAAGCATGTTCTGCTCGAGCGCCGTCTACCAATAAATTGCGCGCGGCGGTCAATTAAAAAAAGGGAGAACGTTCTGCCGGACCTCGACTATGTATTTTTAAATCCTTTAAAACTTTTCCATATTTCTTTCGGAAAAAAATTTCTTGTTTCAAATCATTTTTCACCTAAAAAAGATCAAAGTCGAATGGCACAAAGTTTGGTTTGATTGAGTACTTGGTGCGAACTTTGTAGCGGTGAGCAGAAGTACTGTCGCAATAAAATAGTAGAGAAATATTTCTGTTTGCTCGAATAATTTTGGACAGGCTGTCCTCGATGTGCTACTCTGCCACTGTCTTCTATGTTCATTACCACATGATCAACAATGTTTACGAAAATAATCACAATTCTCTTTTTTATGGGTCAGAAATTACGCACATATATAGGTATGTTTTCGACTTTGAAGACCCATACTTTGTTTTCGGTGCTAGTGGACACTTCATAAAAATAATTTATATTTCTGAGCTATCGACCTGGTGAGATGTTTTATTTTCAAACTTATTAGACTCAGGTTATCTGTTTGTTTTTTTAAGGCACACATCGTCCAAACATCTTTCTATCTGGCGATAGATTACAATGCCTGTCTAATTTCAACATCTTCTTAACAGTACGGTTGTGTTCCGTAATAAACGATAATGGGTGTCCTAACCCTGCAACGCTTTTCAATTTAAAATTTTCTTTTTGAAACTTGTCATATTATTTGAATATGACGTTATGATAAAGAAAATCGTCTCTCAATTCAAGACCCCTTTCCTAAAAACTTTGTAGCTCAAAATTGCTTGGTTTCCAGTTTTTATCTAAATGGAATTGATAGCTTTTTTCATTATAACAGTTCAGTAACAATTAACTCTCGCAGTTTATTCTGCCGGTTTAATACGATTCAAACTTATCGTAACGTGTACTATTGCTTATAATGGGTGTATAAATAAGTTCTCAGCTTTAGATTTCACAGGACGCAAATCAACGTTTACATGTAACGTATTAGTCCGCCCTCTTGCGGTTTTAAAGCAATGACATTTGGTCTTTCGAAACATCATGCGATTTGGCGTTTGATGCACATAACTTCAATAATCAGCTGTGTTCACGATGGCAATCACAAAAGAGCATATTCGATTTTCTATCCACTTCGCGTTTCATCTTAAGAAAAACGCTGCTGAAACCACCGAAATGATTTGTGCTGCATTTGGTGAGAATGCTGTAAGTCATGCAACGTGCAAAAAGTGGTACCAAAGATTTCGCGGAGGAGAGCTTAGTCTTGAAGATCAACCACGCGCTGGACGCCCTCAAACATTTGACACGGATGAGCTGCAGACGCGTTACGTTGGGAACTTCTCCCACATGCGGCGTATAGCCCAGACATGGCCACTTCCGATTATCATTTATTCCGGTCGTTACAGCATCACTTGGCTGATACGCACTTCAAAACAGAAGAAGAAGTCCGAAAATGCATCGATAACTTTATCGTCTCGAAGCCGGTGAGATTCTATCACCAGGGAATTCGCAAACTACCCGAAAGATGGCAAAAGGTCATCGATGTCAACGGAGAATACTTTGATACTTAGGCTTTTTTTGTTTGTTTTTAATTAAAACTTTAATTTTGCAGAAAAAGCTGAGAACTTATTTATATATATATATTATATATATATATATATATATATATATATATATATATATATATATATATATATATATATATATATATATATATATATATATATCCCTATTACAACAAACTCGGTTTTATCGGAACGGAGAAGCATCTGATAATGGCTAGAAAAAGGCGAATAAGAAAAAATAACTTTTAAGTATTAAAATATCCTTATTACACTTTTTTGCTGATAGTCTATTTGATCGCCTCGCCAGAGCATTTCTAAGTTTATAGACGTTTTTTTCAATAACTAATTACGCTAAAGTTATCCGAAATAAATCACTCCTAAACAGAAAATGGCACTTTTTTAAATTTTATCAGCAATGCCTATTTCAGGCAATCGGTTACGTTTGTTAATTGTACGTCTTGTCCACTTATTACAATGTAACCATATACAGCAACCAGTTGCATATAAATTTTAACTGATTTAATATTTCAATAGTCACATCTATTTCTGCATGCTTTTAAAACTTTTTTCGGCAAATTACTTGTATTACTGCTAATATTTTTTCATTTATTTATTAATAATGACAATGTAATAAATAAATATACTTGTGTCACAAAAGTTGCAGGACTAATTTTTCAATTCTTTACGTGTGATATCACCTAATAAAAAAAATGTGTGATCTTGGAAGTGTGTCTATGTAAACTCAGTAGGTGGTAGGGCTGTACTTAACAACCCACTATTCGGCTTGTTGGAGCATTTATTTGGAAGTTACATGAGTGACGTAATGGACGCAGATTTTTAACAAAGAGTTAACATTAAATTCTAAGTTAAGCTAAGGAAAATCACTAATAAAATATGGAATATGATAGAGCAAACATATAGTGACGAGGCATTATCGAGATGACACAAAAGATTTTAGATGGGCAGAGATTCAGTGCAAGACGGTTCAAGAGCTGTAAATGCGGGAACGTGTAAGGCAGCTATAGCAAGAACATTAATTAACGCAAAAATACTATATTAACCATATTAACATATAAACTCTGTAGAAAGGTTTCTTAGGCTAAGATAAAAACATATATTGATTCCAGACCTTTAACTAAAGTAAAAGTTAAAGAATCAAATATCGTTTATAAAGAATTTTGTCACAATGCGGAAATTCATTTATCAGTAAATTCTTTTTGAAGTTGACATGTATTTCAAATATTGATATACAGTAAGTACAATCGTGGCCCGTGATAAAACAAAAGAGTAGTAGAAGATAACAATTTCTGTTATATCCACCTTAACTTATTCTTTATTAACGTCGGTCGACAACTTTAATTTGCCACTATTGCATTTTTTTATTAGAGTGAATATTTCTGTCCGATGTTGCTTACCGTCGGATAGGACTGCCAGAAAGTGAATAGGACATCAGCCAAGTACCTATAAAGCTTGTTGGATACCAGCAAGACGGGCAGTAAAGGGCAAAAGAGCCCCGCGTAACCTGAAAGAACAACAGACCTCCAGCAAGAGCGGTCGTCGAGGACTTCCACTCACCCGCCAAGATGCTAGAGTACCACAGCAGGAAGTAGATCCAGCCTTTGAAGAACCCCATCAAAAAACATTGTCCCGGAAGCGCGCCCGGCGCCCCCAGGCTAACGCCGGTTCGTCGCCCCCATCGCGACCGCTCGTAAGAGACGCAATTTCCTCCACAGCACGAGCCGAACTGAGCCGCTATTGATTTTCCCGCTCTCTCCCAGCATCCCTTGGTGGCGGCCTGGACCGTGCTTTGATTCCCTTGCACTATTAATAGCCCCGATTTCGATTCGTCCCTTAGTACCACAACAAGATTATTATCAGTAACGTCAGATACTTTATCACCAGCACGTCTTTACCGCTGAGCATCATCGTGGCGAGCTCGTGCGCGGCGATGAGGAACGCCTTTTAAGCTCGGATCGGATTACAATAAGCTTTTAATTGCCTTAACTTTGAAAGACTTCCCCTGCTTAAAACTCTTTATTTGAAATCATACATGTTTACACAATATAATCAATGAATGAGCGCATAATATAGTAAAGACTATATAAAGTGCGACAAAGTATCTTCAATCTTGAACATGGCCGGCCAAAGACACGAGAAGATCAACCAGAAGAGTAAAGCTCCAATAACGATGTTTGTAGTTACATCCAGATAATACAACCTGTAATAATGAGTTACTTGCATATTAACCAACTTCTCACCTTAAAAGTTAAAAATACTTGTTTATATCTTCCTCCTATAGAGATCTTTTTGTTATCTCTCTTAAAAGCTTAGGCTCCTTGCAACATAACAATAAGAGATAGAAAAAAGACATAAAAGATGTACATAAATTGGATATGATAATACACATAACACAAGACTTGCCTTTATTCATAAAATACTTTATTGATATACAATACTTTTACCATGATGTTCACAAACTAAAATACACGGATGTAATGGATCTACATTTTACAGCTTTTGTCTTGTTGAAATATAATACTCGATCACTTGTCTTTGTATTGCCGGAAAAAACATGTCCATTATAGGTACAAAATAATTTTCTCTTTAGATAAATCTTGTCAAAATCCATCTAGTTCATGTAAACTAAATGTTGTTCATTGCTTTCTACGTTCTTATCCACCACATTCTTGCTCAAGCAAATTGGAAATGCGCAATGTAAAGAAACGCCTTTAAAGTAAGACGTTGTTACATTTGTCGACATTTTAATAGTGCAGAGCTCTCCAGCAGTTTCAAAACACTCTTTACATATTTGATGATTTGTATTTATGTATAAACTGGTGCAGTGCTCTTTGAAAAGCATCCTACTTCACAAAAAAAACCTTCTCATTGATAACAATTAGTCAGTTGGTTTTTAGAGAATTATAACTTGCATTAGCAGTTTAGTCTAAAAATAATTTTTAGCGAACTGGATGTGTATGTCAGTAAACAAAATTGTTGTATTTGGGGCTCGGAAAATGTGGATTTTGACCAGATAGTGTAATAAGCCCATATTTCTTTGAAGGGTATACTGGAAATACTGCAACTGCGAATGGTAATCATAACCGTTACATAATAATCCAGTTTTTTGGTACCAACTGGGCAACGTAAATCCGAAGCAAATGTGGTTCTACCAGGATGGCACCATCCACCATACAGCTTGAGCAACAGTCAATTCATTGTCACGTAATTTCACGACTTGTCGACATTATCTGACCAGCAAGAGCTTGTGATTTCATACCTCATAACTTCTTAAAATCTACATGCATTTAACGACCTCTAGAACAAAATCCTTATCAATAAAATTAATTTGAATATGTGCAAAATTTTAAAAGGACTAAGATTTGCTACCATGGCCAAGGTGGCCATATATCGGACATAATTTTCCATATTCAATTACAGTAATATGTAAGAAAGATTTAGATATATAGATCTAAAAACTTGTAGTATAAAGAATAATGTACAAAAGCAAAAAATAATAATAGTTGGTTTTCCGTTAATAAATAAACCCAAATACATAAAAGAAGCATACTATACCGGGTGCTCGATTTTCGAGCCTCACCAAAAAAAATGTTTACAAGTATGGCAGTTGCCAACTGTATACGAGAACGAATCTTTTCAGCTTTTAAGAGAGAGAAAAATTTTTGAAATCAATGTTAAAACAAGAAAAAAAATTATGAGCCTTGCACTTTTATTTATTGGGAATTACAGAATCTTTTTTGATGGCATTGTCCAAAGATTTGCTAATTTTCAAGCTAGAATAAAAGATGTTTTTTAAATAGAAGTTTTTAGATAAAACGGATTTTTGTTTTTATTTTTTCTCATCGATGTGTGAATATATGTAAACATTGTATTAAAGTGCAGGTATGTAACAAAAATTGAAAAAATTAAATAAATGCTTTGTATAAAAAACAATCAACTTCTTTGTAATTTTTTAATAACGTCCAAAACATGAAAAAATTTGAAGGACAAATTGTCAGCTTAGGCTGCCAAAAATCTTAATCAGATCTTGCTTTCAAATGTCTTTTAGAAGGTAATATTAAAGAGACTGAAAAATATTAGAGAAAAGCCAACTAATTTAATGTCCTTAGTTTGACATCCGAAACAATCACGGAATAGTGGAACAAATTCATCGAGTGATTAAGAAAATTGAAACAAGCGGTACTCTTACTCTGTCTGTTTTTGCAATAAGTCAAGCGTTTCATACAGTTTATACCTTTTTATTATAATGCGTTAATATGCAAATACTTCTTTATAAAAACTAACCTTTTTAAAAGTTTTCGTGCGTACGGTAGAGTATCCGGCTCTTCATGCACGCAGTACTTGCGCGCTCCCAATATATAGGACAGAATGTAATTGTTCCAGTTCATCCCAATTGTGTCAGTATAAAAAACATCTCTGTCATCCTCTCCTAAACTATTAGCAATTTGTTTCATTTTGTCATTACGAAACTGCCAACTCCTTGTAGTGTAGTATTGCAAGACTTCCAGCCCGTTACTGATTCGTTTCTGTGTTCTAACTAGACTATTGCGAAACATAATTAGGCAAGTGCTTACAGACTAATTATATACTTACAATGGCTTGTTTCTAGTTACCGTCAGTAAAGAGTCGATTAAATAGGCAGGAACAATATGGAAGAAAAATACAGAGAGCATATGAAAGAAGTAATTCGATTTAATCGTGCCACCTGGGTACCAGAGGCAAACGCTGAAAGGGTTATCGTAGACATGCTTTCGTCCCATTTCCAAAGCTTCTCCCCATCTAAGAGGATTTTCCTAAATAATCAAAAAATATTTCTAGTTTTTAGGTATAAAATACATGAGATGAAATCATAGTATATCAAATAACGGATTTACATAAATAAACATGATATAACTAATATTTACCTTACAAGCGGTAGTATTAACAACAAGTGGTTCTGTAGATCTAGGTGATGTACCTAATTTCCAAGCCGTTATAATAATAGAGTTCATGCACACATCAACCGGGACCACATCTGCATGTAGATCGGAGTTGCAATGCATGGACCGAATCACCCCTTTTCCCGCGCCGACTAACAGACCAGTTGGTCCATTTAGATTGTCTACCCAACCGGGAATTGGTTCTTTCCAAGCTGCTGTAACTATGAAAAGAAATATTATTTGAGTACAAGAGGTGCAGTATCGTACCAATTGAGGGTCTGGCTATAGCGATGGGGATTTTGCTGGAATACTCTGTCACCAGCTGTTCAGTTAGACACTTGGTGTACGCGTACGTGTTGGGAGAGTTCTTTAATAATCGGGGAGTCAGCAGCGACAATAACTCGTCATCCATCCACGTCACCATGTCGAGCATTTTTCTGCGAACGCACAACTTTATTTTTTGACCAATCTATGGATTGTATTTACTTACCTAGGGTTGTGTGGAGCACTGTAAATCTTCTCCTCCAACTCTACTTGATCACAGTGGCAATAAGAGGTTGACACGTGCACAAAAGCGCGCAGCTTTAGGAAGCTCGCGGATAAGTCGAGGACCTTTATGGCACCTCCTGTGTTCATGGTCAGTGCCGTCTTCAACGGTTGATCGAAGCGCACATTAGCTGCCATGTGAAAGACAGTGGTAATGTGCGAACGCAGTAACTGCAGATCTTCAGGGGCAAAATTGAGGTCTTTTTGGTTCAGGTCGCCACAAATACAGTGCAGCTTTGACAGAAGCCTAGAGTTCTTCGGAGAATCCCTGATATTATCGAAAACCTAAAGAAGATCACTCAAAATCTGGTTATCATAAATTTCTTGTTTGTCTATTTTTCTAAAAAACAACTAAACAAAAACTATACAAAAGAAGAATAAAAACGATTAATCGTCAAATGTTAGATTACTTTTTTACACATCTGTTGATAAGATCTTGTACAGTTGATTGGTTTATTAAATAATCGAAAAGCTGATGGTTGGGTATTTATTAGCTAAAATGTTTTTTTTTTGTCTCTTTAAGTACGTATTATATTTTATTGTAAGTTATACCAAGAAATAAATGCTAAATTATAATATATCTGCGAGTACTAAAAATTCCAAACAGTTTTGGATTAATTTAGACAAGATTTTTCATAGAGAACATTGTAAAAGATTTACTTTTTATTAATTTATTTAGAAATTTGCAATCTCTTTATTTAATAATTTAGATAAATGATTTTACTCGAGGGGAGAAATAGTCCAGTAATCATATTCTAAATTTAATATAATTATTTGGTAAAAGAATATACTAAATGTTACAGTATAAAGAAATTCATTGGTCTGTTGGACGTTTCCTCTTTAGTCTTCGGTAAAATTTTAGAAACAAATAGTGCTATATCTTTAGATTTTTTCTTCAACTGTAGAAATGGCTAAGTCGTCCTAGATATTTCATTCCTCGCAAATCAAAGTGCGTTTGGGATTATACGGAAAATTTTGGATTAAAGTCATTGTATAATTTTTTAATTTGAGGGCTTGGTGAAACCCCATAGTGGCATCCCATACGTCTAATTGGTTTAAAAATACCTTTGGACAGGAGTACTTTGTTTTTAATTTAGTTTCGGGCAAATAACCTATTCATCTGACGAAGCTTCCTTTTACTTACTCTCATTGAGGTAAAAAAAAAATTGGAGCCTTAGAACTTGAACACCTTATAGTTTGCGTTATAGTCATGCTGGTGGACTTCTAGGATTGGCAGCATGGGTCGAATTGAAAGATTTTGCATTTGCAGGGTTTTCTGATATTGCCCATCTTGATTGAAAAACATTTCGTTTGTTAATTGAATTAAGGGACCCGTTCATACCGAATACTATTAATGATATTCATAGTTCTCTGTTAAACAGAGAAAATAATTTAAGTCTAGTTGTGTTTATTTAGTTAAGAGTAAAATTTTATTTTTTAATTAAATTTAATGATCAACCAAAAGCAGAACCGTTTTTTTTTGAATTGGTCACAAGTCATCTCGCAATTAAATTATCACAGAGAAGCAAACCGCATGTTGTTAAACGAGAACTACAAAATGCATTAACATGAGTTATATATTTATTTCTTTTTTAGCAACTTTAATGATTGATTCAAGTTATATTTCTTTCCTTAGACCGTGAGCATATTGTCCCAGTTTCTTGCCAGAAATGACTTTTTCAAAGTCATCAAAATAACCAAATACCTCTTTCATAATCGAAATATCTTTCCAAGCAGGAATGCTTTAAGTGAAAATAAGTGGAAGTCTGAAAAAGTTAAATATATCGAACAAGATGTATGTGAAATATGTTTTAACTTTAATTCTGAGCGATCAGTCAGTGCCTTATTGTAACACTTTTGTGTGTTGTTCTAGGGCGTTTTTCTGATTTATCAATTTGTTCAAAAGTGCTAAGTTGTATTATCTAGTTACCATTTTTTTCATTTTCAAAGTAATTAGCAAGCAAATTTCCTTTGGCGTTCCAAAATACTGATATTAAAACATTTCTAGTTGATTGATTTTAAATGTTTTGGAAGCAGTTGACTGTTTCCAATCAGTTACATTCAGCACAATCAAATCAAGCTTGGCAAGTAACAACGTCCCTCATTTTTATATGACTTTATATGATTGACTTTCTGGAAAGTTTTAGTGGACATGGTTTACATTCCGATAATGGTTCTTTAAAACAAGTCTTGACGGTTGCAATCAATAACTTTCCGATAAGTGAAATGCATGCTGTCATAGACGATTAGCTCAAACATCTCAAAACATATATAGAAGCTACCAAGACGTAATTAAATATTTTTACAAATATTAAGCGAATATACTTAATCATTGTTTTTAATCTTCTAATCAGTTTATAACAGTACTATTTAGCTATTAAGATGGAACTGTCTTTATAAACAAAATTCGTCTTATTTAGGGATTATCCTTTCGTACTTAAATACCTACAATTTCCTCTAATGTTAATAAAGAGTTAATAAAGTTCAAAACCAACGAATTAGGTATATAGGTTTAAATTTGAAAACGCGTTGCTTTTTTCACGGCCAAGTTTACATAACGTGTTCTAAGGTCAGCTTACCAATGAATTAAATTTTTTGATTTACTAGAAATTACAGCATATATTGTTTAGGAAGATGTTATTGGTTAAACTCTGATGTGATTGGTTTTAAAAGAAGAAAACTATAAGTATAAATTATATCAACCTCCTGATGCCGTATATCAATGTCTTTTTCAGTCTAACTACTCGTCAAACTCTGATTCCAAAGTGATAAAAATATTTTTTTAATTTGTTTTCACTATTGTTTTTGAAATTAAATTTTGTTTGTTGTGAACGTCAAACCTTAAATAGCAAAAATTTATACAATTATTTTTAATATTTTTATTTAGTGGTTTTCACTTAATTAACTTTAAGAAATTGCATAACAACCAAAATAAAAATTAAATGAGAAATATACTATACTTGATCTGGTAATGTTTTCCTAACTGTTCTTTTTTGATTCGGATGCTGAGTCGATTACTTGTGAAGGTATCGATCCGTATGTGTGGGTTTTTTGTACGGTGTGTTGTAAATGTCAGATCTGAACTGTACCAAAAAATCATTCGATTCCAGTTATATGGTAAACAAGCGTTTAAGCGTTTAAGAAATTGCGGTAGTGTTTTCTTTTTGTGTTCCCGACCACGGCCCAACAACTCGAGAACCAAATACAAGATGCATCGTAAAAGCCTTTGCATGTATCTAATAAAAGTTATATTGGAATTTACTAAAAGTAAAGTCAGTTATAATAGGAAAATATCGGGGAGCTTCAAGATAAGGAAATAAGTGCGACAGAGTGATCCAATGTCACATATACTGTTCAATTTACTGGTCAAAAATATAATAAGCTATAGGAGCGATAAGCAGCAAAAGTCAACTGTATTTAACATACGCCGATGATTTAGCTCGAATAGCTAGATCAGCGTTGAAACTGGAAAAGATGACAAATGATGTAACCAGGCTAAAAAAATAGTACTGGGTTTGAATGTAACAAAAACCAAGTTCATGGTGACATAAAAGCAAACCAACACAACAATGAAAATACTAACAATAAAATAAAAAACGGAGATAGAATGAAGATAGAGTGAAAAATTTCTTGTACTAATGCGCATACACAACAGAAAACGACGAAGAAAGTGTGGAAATCGAAGCAAAGTTAAAATTGAAAGGTGCGCGGGTACATTACATAATAGCATTAAACGTGATGTCATGTAGTGCTAAGTTAAGGTTATACATGACAATGTTAAAACCTACAGTTATTTCTGCATGCAAAACGTGGGTATGCAATAAAAGTAAGTAAAGCAGAGTGGAAGTTTGGGGGGGAAAGATGATAAAAGGAATATTGGGCTGAAAAAGGTGGGAGATGAGTGTGAGGGAAATACAAACAAGGGAGTTATGCATTTATATCATCAACCCAGTATAATCCAAATCATAAAAGCGGAAATTTAAGGCGACTAGGCCATGTACAAAAATGAGCACAGGATAGAACACAGAAACAACTAATGAAGAGAGAACAGTAGGACAAGGCGAGTAGGACGATACAGTAAGCTCAACAAGAAAGGTACCGCAATTTTACGGAAAGTAAAAAAAATATTTTTTTCTTATTTTTTATATGAGAACATTAAAAACTTAGTGAACGGTGAAATCACCACCGTTATCGATAATCGCCTGACACCTTCTCGGTATACTTTCAACCAGTTTTATAACGTAATCGGTGGTGAGCGGACGTCATATCTTCAGAATAAATCACGCTTCCCAGATAGTGTCGCCTTTATGACGCCCCACACATTTTTGATGGGATTAGTGTCTGGGGGATTGAGAGGGCCAATTCATCGTTTAAATAAGATTTTCAACTTTTCACGCTTTACTGAGCTGCAATGTTTTGGGTCGTCATTCTTTTGTAACATCCATTGTTATGCGGTACAAACATATAGTTGGCTAATCTAAAAAGGCTACGTTTTTCCATTTTCTCTGCGTTCAATTTCTGCGTGAAAAGCTCTAAACAGCCGAAAACATATTTTGAAAACTATCCCCACACATTGATTTTTACAGGATGTTTTACAGTTCGTTGGATGAACTTCCTGTCGCGGGTAGACTAGGCACGCTTTACTGGAACTTATGCACAGAAAGTTGTTTCATCCGAAAAAATCATATTCAACCAATCACTGTCGATATTTTCGGTTGCCCAGTTCATGCATTTTTGAACAAGGGTTGTTGAAAGTAGGGGCTTTTAACTCGTGAATCTATAGCAAATGAGAATTTCGACTCTTTCAAGTGAAAGCACAGAAAAACTGCTTCGAATCGCTTTGCGTACGCAGCACTTATTTCGAAAATGTCTTCTCTCTTCCATGTTTTGAGTGACACTGAAATAAATTGATAGCGACGTAGCCTATCGTACATACAACTAAAAAAAAAAAGAAAAATATATTTTTTCCATTTCTAGAAAAAAGGCGATTCCTTTCTTGTTATATAATAAAAATAGATACAGAAAATCGCAGAAAATCAATCGATTGGTATACCGGTTTGGATTTAAAAAACACCTTGCTTTCCCACAGGCAATTTTATGTGGGATGTTCGAAGGTCAGCTTAGTGTTCGAATAAACACAACGTATTCGTTAATATTCGATTGCTCTTAGTTTGCATTAATTCTAGTATGTTGCGGAATTACAAAGAGTATAAAAATTTTCTCGTCGCATTTATTTCAAATTATTTAAAAAGAAATAAAAAGTTTCTGCCGTTAATCGATTTTATAAAAGTTATTATTTACTTTTAAATTGTTTTGCATGTCATAAAGCCAAGTCATTTAAACTCTAAAACACACCGGGCTATTGATGAAGTCTTCCAGCCTTTGTGTAGCGTTGCGACCACGCTTAGGCCTCACCAAGAGGTACAAACAAGTGACATCGGGGCAGCACCTGAGCAGTTTTTCCACCAACACTTTCCCCATGAAGCCAGTAGCGCCAGTAATTAGCACGTGTTGACCAGAGAACCATTCCGGAACCGTAGGCTGAACTCGATCGGGCATTGCAACCTACAATAGAGTGGTCATTTCTGGATCCTACGAAGGACGAGGAAATCGCCGACAGCAACACAGCACGTTTGTAACCTTCGCAACCTCACTCAACCTTACCGCAACGCATAAATCATAATAGACTTCTGGTATTTATATTGAATACATTATCAAAATACTATTGAAGAGGCTACAGTAATGAATATCCAGTTACACCCAGAACAAATGAATTCCATCACGTTTCAGAGTTATAACATACAGCAAAATTTCTTTTCTTTAAAAAATCATTATCAAACACCTAAAGAATGTTCAATATATCATGTTTTGAAAAGAAAAATTTAAAATAAATTAATATTTTAATTTAGTATATTAAACAACCAACATAAAAAATACGTAACATAATATCTCCTAAAGTATTTTTATTTACTAAATAAATAAATATTGAACTAACCGTTAATATATGTTTCTTGAGAAAATACACAATTACACAAAAATACCACGTATGCTCAGTATACGATGCAGCTACCAAAGAAAGATTCGTGCGCGACTCGCCTTCGCCGGCGTTAAAATCACTTTGAGAGCTGGATGGAAATTTCAATGGTAGTGGAGAAATATCTTCAAAGCCCAGTTTGCACGAGAAAATGGAATTAGCTGGTCACTGCACACGACTTGAAACCTAAAAGTGCAAAAGCAGCAGGTGCGCCACATGATTACTGTAAATATTTGCTTTAACATATGAACGAAATAATGTAAATAAAAATTTCTCTAGCGAAGGTTAATAGTGACTGTAGCATTAAAGTTTATATTTTTTCAGTTGCAAAATGTTGCAAAATATTTAGAAATTTGGAATGGGACTAAGACATTTTCTTAACCATTTAGAATTTAAAATGTTTATGGCAGTTATTTTTGCATTACGTAATGAATTTAAAGATTAAATACTCCGAAACAGCCTTCTACAATTATTCATCGTTATATTTTTTAACCCAAAAATATTTCTTTATTTTTGAAAATAGACAATAATCATTGGGCGCTAGGTCTGGGCTGTAGGTTAGGTGAGGAAGCTCCTCAAAGCCACAGTCCCTTGCAGCAACCTGGGCAATCGATGCCTTATCGGCAGAGACGTTATCTACATAATAAGCTAGAGTAATACTCTACTTTAAATCCCAAAAGATCGTTTCCACGATCCAACGTTGATTAGGCTACTTTTGCTAGTTTTGATGAGTTTTTTGCACGGTTTTTTTGCGCGCATGTGTGTAATTTTTGATTTTTGCTTGTTTAAAAATAAATTTGTCAGTAAGTGGTTATGCCTTCCTTGGGGTATGAGGAACCTATTGATATCGGGAGACAGAGTTGAAAAATTCTTCAAGATTTTTAAAATTGTACGGTCTTCCAAAAATTCGCAAGAAAAATGGTCCCTTTGTACTTATTGTCATTGCCTTTGTTTCTCTACACAAAACTTATCCCAATACCTGGGCAAAGTCTTTCAGATTTTTATAGAACAAGCCGCTGTATATCGCTTTTTAAAAATTCTCAAGTTCTTCTTTTTATATAAAAAGGACGTGAAAGTTGTTTTCCATTTGTGAGTCCTTGCGACTCTTAAAATCCACTTACAATATAAACCGATTTTGAAATAACAGCCCTCGCTTCCTTTCTATTAAAATCTACCTGTTGGACACTTTTTTCTCAGTTCCTTCTTATTCTAGACAAGCTTTACTCCTACATTAAGTTTACAATGAAATTAGAATAAAAAAATTCCCTTCCTTTCCTGGACACTCTCATTACAAAAATTTCTTCTACTAACAATTGCTATCACACTGGTTACAGGAAAGATACCCATAGTAAGAGTTATTTAAACTCTAAAATCCATCATCATCCTGCACAAATCTGGCAATGAAAGATTTTGCAAGGTTCGTGCACTTTTGTCAAGTTTGCTAATGTATCTTTTCAGTGTTCAGCAATATCTTCTTATACAAGTCTGCTGTCTTTCGCTTCTATTAAACTTATTTCAATTTTTATCTTGTCCAACAATTTCAAAATAATAGTGTATTTAACATTTCAAGTTGCAAAAGTGTTTTTTATTGTTTTTCACTTATTTCACTCTTAATTTTTTGAAATGTATCCCGAGATGTTTGATTTAACTGTTTTTGGAATTAGCGAATTAATTTATGAAATTGAAGGTTTTATTTGTAATTTATTTTTTTACTTTTAGTTTTTCTTTATCGTTGACATTCATTACGTTCCAATCTTATGCGTACAGTTGTCTTGGTCTACTTCAGTTGATTGTGATCTATTTTGTCACTAAGCTGTTTTCAATTTTTATACATTTAGTCTTATAAAATTCCACGTTATTGTTTTAGTTGGTTTTTTAGTCGGAAAACCACTAAAGGGTTACTTTTCTCTAATTATTTTTACATGGTTAGACTGTTGTTAGATTGTGTTAAAAACAAAATAGATTTTTTAAAATTGTAAATTTTATAGTTTTATAATTTAAACGTGGCCGCGTTCATACAATTGATGAACCATATGTCAAAGATTAAGAATGGAAATTATGAATGTAGTCCTTGACATAGTTTTAGCAAAATGTTGATCAAAGATGCGTGCAAGTGAAAAAACAGAGAGCATCTCTAGTATACGAGCAGTTCATATTACACTTACATAACTGTTTTCCTTCAAATAATTCCAGTTTTGAGTAGAAGACTAACAAGACAACTGCTCTATAATATTAAGACACTTCTCAAGTGATTTTCTCCTTGCAAAGAGTAACGAATCTACAGTTGCTCAATCATTTGGGAGTTTGTTAAAACAATTTAACAAATTTCAAGAAACATGGAAGAGACCTAAAAACTATAATGTAAAGTCCATTCAGATAATTAAAAAGCTGCTAGCATTAGTATTTTGATACGCAAAAGTAATTTTAACTACAAATTATCTTAAAAGAGGGAAAACAGTGCCGGTACAATATTAAACATAAACTTATAAAAAACGACCTGGAATGATCTTTCAGAATAAATTAGAGTTTGAAATCCAAATTTCACAATTTGGTGTTCATGAGCTTTTGCCTATATTTCTGGTTAGAAGAAAACTTACGTTAAATAAAAATAGTTATTTTGATAATCATGAAGAAAGCCACTTTTTGGAAACAATTGAAAAGCTGGAACAATGTTAGACTGAATGCGTCGAAAAATGCACAACTTTTTCCAATAGTTTCGAAGTCATTGATAGTAGGTTGGCCGGTGTATAGCTGGCAACGTCTTTCTTATATTTTCCTAGTTTAGGGAACATAAGAAAAATTGCATGTTTTCAATAAATTTGAGAAATACCCTATTATTAGGCAAGCATTAACGGTAGTTGTTAAGTAAATTAGTGCGTATTTGTGCATTTTTTCAGATATTTTATCATAGTCCGGTGATTTATTTATTGAGAGTTTTAATTACAGAAACATGTTTCATAAGTGATGTTGGTTAGCCGATCTATTTTGACATAATTTGTAGATATGTGTCTAATTGCTGGATCTTTGTAATTGTGAGAAATAAACTAAGCAATCTGCGAAGCATCACATTTTTTTTTGGGAATTATATGTCTGTATTCCAGATAAGATTGAAGATTTGCTTGACGTAATATCTGACTGCTTGTTTTCAATAAACCCAAATCTCCTAGCTCGAGTTTTGCCGAGTAGATTATATATTCTCTCATCGGGGTATTTTTTTACAAAACACGTTTTCTGTTTTCCTTTACTACGATAGTTCTTTCAATATTGTCAAAAATGGTTTTTGTTATGTGTAATTATAATTATTTTGTATGGAAGAGATCTAAGTTGATTAACCCACTGATTAATTTAAATTCAGAGATATGTATTGTTGATGTTATTGTAAATCAGATGATTAGAAAGGTGTGGTTCGAGTCTAGTTTATTGAGCTCTTGTTAAAAGATTTGATTGTTAAAATCTTTTTTATTCTATACGTAATATATCGTAATATCCCCATATTGTGTTTTTTAAGTTTAGGTTTTGAATAAGAAGGCTAGGTTCGCTTGTGTTAAATGTTGAGGAAATGTTTTGTTCTAGAAGTCGTTTGTTATGTTGCCCATAAATATAAACTAGATTAATGGCAGTGCCATCGTAAACTTTTATTTTAGTCCCAATTGTCTCAAGGTTCATGGTGTTAATTAGCTGACACCGATAATAAATTATATTGCGCTTTACGATGTAATTCTAAAACCTCCATATGTGCAGTAGATCTTGTATTCGGCTATTTTAAGTTTTTAGAACGACTTAAGCGCATTTCTGAGACGCATGGGCCAGCAATACAATGTCTTATAAAGAATAATTAAACTAGGGTTAGTTGTGTTTTGATGTAATTGACATTCCAATTAAATATCAATTGAGCTACTATTTTGATTATATGGTCCATTAAAAAGTGTTAAGTTTAAGACAGACGATAGTATGGTGTTGAGTAAAATTGTGGTTTGGGTACTAAGAAATTTGTTTTCAGATGTCGGAATTGCCTCTTGGAAATCCATTCAGCGATTATTTCATTCAAAAAAAAAAAAATACATATCATCTCGTGATAGTTAATAGTTGCAAAACAGTTACTTTTTTTAAATGTAGGTGTTTTTATTGGTTCGCATATCCATTGAAGTCATAATAACACCCATCGTAAAATGATATTTTGTCATTAGTTTAACTTATTTCTTGACATTCTCCCGAAAATTCCCATTTACTACTAAAATAATGACTGTGAGAGATGGATATTGTAAATTTAAATATTTACAACTTTTTTGACAATTCTCCTCAAAATGATGAACTATTTATTATAAGACTAGTATAGTTAATATAATGAGCTCTTGTTGGTAATATTACTGACCTGTTCCAACATTTTCTTTGTTCAGAATGGTGCGTAACCGACCTGTTTTGACCTTCTACTCAAACACACCTTTTTAATTATACGCGTGTAAATAAAAAATAAACATAATTCCAGGAACTAAAACTCGTCAGTTAACTATAGTGTTTGTGCCTATCGACCAACACACCACAAGTTTTCCACAGTGACAGTTATTCTGTATGGCCATAGATAGCAATAAAAGCACGTGTACTAAATTGTTCTCTTTATTTTTGTCAAACCATTCAAAAAGTATTGTTATAAAATTATTATTTTCATATTTTATGTTATAATTATATACAATTATGTGCTTACTTAATTTTATGATTTTATCAAACGATTGCTGGTTGGTCTGCAACAAATGTAACAAAATGTTTCAATTTCTTTTCCCACTTTGTGACTGTTTTCATAATTTTGCTTCTGTGTCCTGTACAAAGACTTATGTATATTCAGCAACACACCGTCTACACAACTGTAAGGGTCTTTCATAAGTTATTTTGTATTAACGACAATTGTAATCCATGCAGAGCGATCACCCGCCTTCTTCATTATAGTCTCAAGGATTGTAGCAAATATTTTTATTATGTTCAACGCTTAACATTTTTCGTGTATTACTTTCGCTTTCGCCTTTACTTATGTGATGTAATTGGCCGCCCCACATTTCCTAGTTAATTTTAATTGGATGTAGCCCTTACTTAAGCCAACCGTAACCGATTCCTTTTTTTTTGTAACAACCCACTGAGGTTCCTTTATAAGCTAATATTGTAAGCAAATTCAGGCAGTTCCGTTTGATAATATTCTGACAAAAGTTTTTAGAAAGATGTATTAATTCAATAAAAGTATTGTTGAAAGTTAAATTTGTTACGATTCATTTCCAAATTCCGTAACAGTATCTGCAAAATATTGTATATGAACATATTCAACCGAGTATCAAAACAAACTGAAAATAGATGAAATTGAGTTATAAAGAGAAGAAATATATTAAAAAAAGGAAAAAAATAAGGAAAAAAAGTTCAGCGATACAATTGTAACGTAAGGGTACTGATTTGCTGCAGCGATTGTATTAGTGTAGATGACTTTGGAAGACTACTAGTATAAATGTAAATGGGATTAGAATCTTATAACGTAGTAATGCAACGGCCAATTCCAGACATCCGAGATTACCGAACAATTTCTTGAAAACGTAAAAAACTGGAATCAGCCTAAAATGAAGTTGACATCAGTCTCCGCGACGCTATGGGCGAGCTATCCGAAAAACCGGTTAACATATGTATGTGATATTGTCTGGGGGGGGGGGGGGGTTAATACTAGGGACTTGTAAAGCTCAATACGATAGTGCGAGTGTTAATTTAAATTATATCAAAATCAAATGGATGGGAAGGGGACACGGAATATATAAATACAGGAGAATTTTCAAAAAAGTGCCATTGGCAGAATGAACATAAAAGCATCTATTTGAGTTGATTAATAAATTCAAGATGCAAGACTGTAAAAAATAATTAAAACTTATTTAGGCGACTAGTGTTGTTTATTACTTGTAATTCAACACATAAAATAATTCCAGATAAACAATTATAATTAATTTATCGCCATTTTTATTAAAGGAAGTAATTGTGATAAATGTTAAAAATGTTTATATACGTACTCGTTTAACGCTATAAAGAGTCGACTATTTTACCTATTTAGTTATTTATTGGTTTTGTCGGCCATAAATATTCCGCCAGCAGACAATAAAACTGAATATGGTTTCGTGTGACCTTCTGAATTATTGTCAGATTGTTTTATTTGGTTTTACCTCACTTTACTAACATTTTTGTTTAATGTAACTAACAAAGCTACTTAATGTTTAAATATTAAATTTAACTTCTTCCCGTAAGTACAGCTCAAAGTTTGAAAATATCATTAAAAATGATATATTTTACATTCAATTCTTGAAAGCTTCTCAAAACTGTAGGTTAAAAATGTTGATTCATTACTCAACACCAACTTTACTTTTTTTTTTAAACTATTTACGCTAACCTCAATTACCTCAATTTTTTTATTTATTTTACTATGAATGGTTTGAACAAACTGTGCGGCACACCTCCTAACTTTCTCGTGCCATTATTGTCGAAGGTTACTCTTCTAGTTAATATTTACACAAGCGCGCATTTAGACAAACAATATTTCAGTCAATAAAGAATTATTTTTTCACTTTTAAATAAGTAATTAAATATCTCTTATACCTATAGTTATTGCAAAAACTTTGATTCGCTCAAATTTCTGGTCATAAATAAATTCAGCTTAAAAAAATTTCTTTTAGCAAGGCTTTCAATAGGCGGAAAAATCTCGTTTTGATATAAATTAAACCAGAATTCAATAAAAATTTATAATCATACTTTATCTACCCTTTATCAGATTATTTCTATTTTTGGACACAAGTATATGTGTGCGAAATTTAATGTGACGCGAGTTGTGGAAATTACAAAAGATCAAAAATATTTAAAGATTATTTTCTCCTACTCTTTGTACCAAATTTTATCCATTAATGAACTTAACAAACATGTGTGCCAAGTTTCACTCAAATCCGATAAGAATTGCGGCAGTTATTTTGTCCATAAGATTAGGTTATAACCTTGGTATGCGCATTACAAACCTAATTAAGCTATAATCTAAGATTACTTAAAATCCTACAAAGATCGCTATGGGTCTCTCTTAGATTATGACTAAAATATCATTAAAACTCATGTACCATCTCCTATATCCTTAAGAAACAGAGCTATTTGTGATTAAAAACTCTAGAACCATATGGTATTTTCGATAAATTAAGCTCCACCAATATCAATCTTATTATTTTGGATTATCTTTCTAGGACAATATACAACAAAGCATCATATATATCCAAAAAAAAAGCCACTAACCAAGCCACTATCCAACAATCACTGTACCGTACATAACCTTTCTGAATACCTTATAAACGACTGAGGTATTCAGGCTCTTGCAAAAGGTTTTAATTTTATTGGCACCCTAATTTGTGTATTCACCCTCCATTTTCACTCTCCCCAAAAACCTGGCAAAATAAAATTCGTACTTCAAATTATAATTTAAATTATATAATAATTTCCAGGCAAATAAGGACAATGCTACAATAATCCTAAACACCTCAGACTACATAGGTAAGACAGAAAACTTACTAAAATTATCCGAATATCGTCACGTATCTAACATTCACTACCTACTTAAAAAAAAATAATTAAAATTTTTTGTTACTAAGTCAAACCCATCATCCGATACCAAAAACCCCCTTATACTCTAAGAATCATTCTCTAGAATTTTATAACTCTATAAATAATTCATAAAGAAAACATTCTTTTACTTTCTATAATTCATGCATTCAATTACTCTACCTACAACTTAGTTAAACAAACACCTTTTTAAAATTCTTCAACTTCTTACAGAACTACGTCCGAAATTCCCAACATTTCTTAGAAATACTCAAAACTTTCCCTATATAAAAAATAATATCTTAATCAGCTTTGATGTTATCTCTTTTACCATAGCAGTAGAACAAAGTAATTTTTTTTCTTTCCTAAACACGTAGTAGAAAATTCTTTAAACAACAGCTTTCATTATGTCGTCTAAAGAAAACTTATCCATACTAACCGTTACTTAAGTGCTAAATCTCGTTATCACTCTATCCAAATCCACTCAGTTGCAAAATCCTTCATCACCAAATCCATCAGATTGTTCGACACAAAAAACTCGCAACTGTTATCAAAACCCTCCACAAAACATGTATTACTTTAAATCCTTATCCCATACAGATATATTAACAAATATTTTCAATCCCAAGACCTTCCTGAGCAACAGAAAGCGTCCTTGTCTTATTTTAAAAACATTACCAATAAAATAAGCCACATACAAATTACGCCAAACATGCATACAGTCTCCAGGACCAATAATATATCATCTACGATTATTTTGATTGGTAAACGTGCAACACTATACAAAAGAACAACAAATTACTATTGTTAAAATTCATTGCAAATTTGCTTAAAAATTATGCGGCAATATTTGTCGGTTAGGTGATTAGAAACCAAAGGAAATAACCTTTTTTCACTTGAACGTTTTTCTATATAGCGGTCACGTGTCTGTTAAACTCCGAGCACCTTTCAGGCTAAAATTTTCTCTATAAAGTTTCCGATGCTATCTAATAATATGATTAGAATTATCTCTCAGCACAGGAGCCATTTCCTTCAAACACTAATGAACACTTAAATAATGTACAAATTTTTAGAGCAAAATTTCTCACTTTAGTATCACCTAACGTCAAAGGCCGTCCTGTTGGTTACAGTATAGGAAATTACGAATGCATAACATGAGTACAACTTCTCTGTAATACCTTCTAAAAAAAATTTGAACGACCCTTTATTTTGTGCGGGTTCATATATGGCACTGATATTTGCAAGTGATATTAGGTACATTCTTAAATTGATTGATTTTTACTTAAAATAAATATTATGTAACATGTAGAGAATAACATCAAAAGTTTTTGTCCGCTTCCGCGTGAGAAATCCACCTGCAATGGAAACAGATAACATTGCAACATTAGAAAGTGCATTTGGATACAATAAACTAAAGTATGCGAACGCAACGAGAACGTTCACCGACCTTTTCGCATTCATAGATACTTGACGCTTCCGTGTGTCTGACCTGCTCTCCTTTGTTAGTAAAACAGTCGAACACCAGTCCCGTTAACGTTCCGCTCTTTGGAACAAGAAAACACATCGGATACCGATCGTCCAATGGATTGCGCGGTTATGTAAAAGTCACCGCAAGTGAAAGCATCGGATAGCAAGTCACGTTTGGCGTTTCGCAGCTGTTTCACGCTGGAAGGAGAGTAAACAAAGTAACACCTACTTAAAGAGGGTATTGTAAAGTTATGCAAACTGTTGGTATTTCGATGCTTAGGTAACAATCATACAAAACAAATGTGGTCAGTAATCAAAGATTTGACTGAAAATTACGACTTGTAAATGTTTTCCATTACGCCTTATAGCGAAAAAGCATCCAGTTCAGACATCTCTATAGCGATTTTAATTATAAATATTTTTATTTTGTATAAACCAACTAAGACTAGAACTGATAAGAATGGATACATTAATGTACTCAGACGACATTGTGCTAATAGCGGGCTCAAAAAAGAATATGCAGAAACAAATGGACATATGGACGGAAAAAATCAAAGTGATGAAAATAAAAATACATATACAGAAATGTAAAACAATGGTGATAAATGAGAGAGAGAGAGCTAAATAAAACAAAAATAAAATATAACTCTTGAGGGAGTAACAACAAGTACCTAGAAACCCTTATAACAAATGATGGGCTATAACAAACAGGGCGAGAAAATCAACTAAACTCTACTGTGTACTAAATGCAATACTAGAAAGAACGAAATGGAAACTAGAAACGAAACTAAGAATTCATAGTGTCATAACCATCCCAACGCTGTTATGCGCAAGCGAAAACTGGACTTTACAGAAGAAACACGTAGGAAAGATCGATGCAATGGAGATGAAATATTTAAGGAAAATTGCTGAAAAAACAAAACGGGATAGAATTACTAACAAAGCAATCAGAGAGATGACTAAACAAGAACCAATAACGAAAAAAATTCAAAGAAGACAACTAAACTGGCTACCCCACATGACAAGGATGAATCCAAACTAACTGACCAGAAGAGTTTGGGAAGCAAAAAATCACAAGAAGGGAGAAGGGAAAGGCCAACAAATGGCACATGTGGGAAACGAAAGTAGCAAAACAATAGAAGAGTTGAAGAAAACTCTGAAAGAAATTGATGAATGGATAAAAACAACCTAACTCAAATTCGAAACCCAAAAGAATACAAGAAAGGGGCGAAAGAAGAAGAAGATAAATCAACCGAAAGAAATGTATAGCACATATTTATGCAATTTCTAAATGAATCTCATGTATAGTCTGTTTGTTTAGTGTTTTTTTTTATTTATGAGATTATGTTGATATATCAAGTCTTTTTAACTGAAGGTTAAATCTATTTTTCCACTTATGTAAAAATGTTTTGAGATGCCATTCAAAAAACGCTCAAGAATGACCTTAGACTAAAGTCTTTAAAATTTGGTGTATGTTACTTCCTAAATCTACAGAAAAAGAGGAATTAGGTGACGAGGTGCAAAGAACTCCTGAGAAGACACACAAATAAGGACCTTGTTTTCTGATGAAAAACATCTACGCGCTAGAAGAGAAATTTAACCGCTAGAATAACAAGGTAAAGATGTACTTAGAAAATTTGGGAAATCAGGCAAAGTGTAGAAATCCAAGTATGTCATGTTCTAGGATGTTGTGAGCTGAAGAGGCAAAATGAAACTAGTTTTTGTTCGTCTACGAGTCCTAATTTAAGTTAGAAACCCCATTCGAGAAACTCTTTTCTTACACCAAGACTAGATTTTCTAAAAGGACTCCGCGTTATATTCGTTAAAGAACAACGTATCTTGTTCCATTTTAACCGAGAAATGGTCATCTGCATTGCCAAACCTGAACTATTTGGATTATGCCATACGGAATTTTAAGATGAAAGCATGTGCAACTCCTAATGCAAATGTAGATGCCTTGAACAAGTCCTTTGAGAATGAATGGTATAATTTCCCAATGGAGACAATTCGTGCCTCAACAGAGGAGTGGTCCAACAATCTGTGGGCTCGCATACGAGAAAGGAGAGAAAATTTTGAGTAGCGGCTATGTTGCATTCAACAAAAAAAAATAGTACTATATATTTTGTTTCTACGGACACTAATTAACATAGTAAATATGCTATATCTCGAATAATTAGATTAATTTTTTCTCAACAGACAGTATTTCCGGTTTTTCTAAAGGAATTGGGCAATAAGGAGCTCAACTGCAATATTTACTAGTGAGATGGAGTGATATGCCATATATCTGCCGTGGGCATGATCAAGATTTTGTTATTCTTTTTAAAGAGAGTAATTCTACAAGGTCTATACTCCTCAAGATCATTGGATTTAACCTTACTGAACTTTTTTCTATGAAATTATCTTAAAGCGTATGTGTATAAAAACAAACAATTTTTATTTGAGTATTTACTAGAGTACATTAGACACTAGATTCATTAGACGCAGTAGGAAAGTTGAAGTAAGACGTTTTATTAGGCAGTCTCCAAGAAGATCTGCGCGCAAACATGCTATTACTCTTCACTTGTCTAGCTGTATTGTATGGCAAATTTTGCACCAAGACCTTCATTTTCTTCCATACAAGATGATTGTTGCATAAAAAATTTCCTAACGTGACTAGTAAAATAACTTAAAATGTGTGTCGTATGACACATTTTCACTTTCTTTAATAGGCAAAACTTTTGTTATTGAAGTGATAACAACCCACTAGGTATTCATGAAAATAAACGTTTCTGTACCATCTATAATCAAATATATAATTAAGTCTATAATCAAAAAGTTGAGTCAAAGACATCCTTATAGTCGTACCGTGAAGTCTCAAGTTTTATTTTAATCTCAATATGAAGTTTTTGTAATTGGAAACGTAGTTGTTTAATCACAAGAGAGGCAAAGAGCAGACGTGAGAAATCCATAATAGGGAAGGAAATGCGTAGAAAAGTAAAAGACAAAAGTAATGAAAGAACTTGGGATGGTTAGCGATCACTTCCTATTGATAATGAAATGGAATAATAGCAATAAGATATACTTAGAACAAAGAAAGAAGTGTGTAACAAACAAAAAAAATAAATAAAATGTTACAAACTGAGAGGGACAGAGACTAGTTATTGACGTAGATGAATACACAAAAACACGGAAAAATATGCGATAAATTCAAAGAGGTTATACTTACGGGTGCAGGATATGGAACATAAAAATTACAAATGTACATAGGAAAAGAAATTTAAAAAGAAGATAAAGAAAAAAGCAAATACAAAAAATATTTAAGCACAAAAAACCAAAGAATATAAATCAATAAGACTAATTTGGAGAAAAAATAAAAACGACCTATAAAACAAAAACTTTTCTTTCGAACCATAAGAAAAGGGAGAAAAAATAATGATACTATACATTAAAGACAAATATAATAAAGTTCTAATAGACAAAGGAAATATAATAAAGAAGTGGAAGAGATATTTCCAATATTTATTAGAAAGGGCAGATTTAAAAGCATACAAAATTGTAAAAGAAACCTCTGGAATCCTAAGTACTAAATGATATAATCATATATAATTAAGTAATGGCCGATTCACTAAAAATAGGAAAAGAGAAACTGGAAGAAATATTAAAGATTATAATGAATAAAGTTTTGGTCGCAGAAGCTCTCGAATAATAAAAAATAATAATCATACCTATTTATATAAAAAATGACAATAACTACCGGCGAACTACATTATTAAGCTTAGTAGGGAAAGTATACGTAAAGAGTATTAGAAAAAAGGCTAACAGCAGTTTTGAAGGTATCTTTAAAAAACTCACAATATGTTTTAGACCTAACAAAGGAGTAACAGACGCAATCATTATCCGCTAATTATACTTCTTCTATTTACAGAAGGTTTTCGATACAATAAATAGAATGGATATATAAAAGATTAAAAAAAAAGATATGCAAGTGAAAAGATAATAAATAGTATAAAATTCCTATACGGATAAACTAAGAACTTTTTCAAGAGGCTTAAAAAATCACATATGAAAAAAATATTTTTTGATATAAAGAAAATACCAAAACCTATTCTAAATAGTGGTCACCCCAACCCTGATATATGGGGCTAAAACCTTAATTTTAACACTAACCAGAAAAATAGAATAACAAGCATGGAAATGAAATTCTCATATAAAATTGAGGAAAAAACAAAACTGAATAAAATAAGAAACAATGTCATTAGAGATAATTTGGAAATTAAAACAATATTGAATACGATAGATGGCTAAGTCAGCTAATGTTAATGGAAAAAGATAAGACCAACGTATAAAAAGAAAAAGAAAGATCGGGAAAAACGTAAAGTGAAGAAATTAGAAACCCGACCATTAGGAGAAACAGAGTGGAGCAAAATAAAGTATAAAGTGCAAAACAGGAAAGACGCCAAGGACACAACAAAGGAAAACTTTAGAGGGTAATTCGTAATAGAAAAATAAACAAAAAATTCATATAACATATCTCTGGAAATTCACAGTTATCTGAAATGCTGAATTATTACATCACATTACATTGCTGGACACTATTCCATTTATTTCTGACAACTTTAGAGTAAGCATTTAAAGTACCCCCTACCCCTCACATACGCACATATGGGACTCAATATAAGCACGAACTCGTCGTATAATGGACTAACTGCAGTGGTGTATTGTTCAAGGTCTACACATTAGGAACTGACTCAGCGTATAAGATGCTTTTCAAATAGCCTCACAGGTAATAGTCAAGAATGTTAAGTCCGGTGATTAGGCGAGCCATTTAGCAGAACCTCCTCCATCTGTTGGGAAAGCTGTTATTCACATACTAGCGAACGTCAAGATTGATGTGAGCTGGCATCAGCCATATGATCTATCGCAGTGCCAATAGCATATCATCATTCAATAATGGTAAAATATCCCTCAGAAATTACAGATGTATTGGACCATTAAGGCTTTGTGGAAGAACGGCTGGTTTAACTAGATAGTCACTCCAACCCAAACACTGTTGCTGATTATAAACTTCAACCATTCGATGACGATTCTGGCTAATCTACAAACACCTATTGTGTAGGTTGATTTCAGTCTTACTAAAGGTTTCTTTACTTACAAAGATGATTGCTATTATTGCAATGGTCTGTTCCAAAAACCATCGCCCCGTGTCATAGATGGTGTGTAACGACTGCACAATGAAACAAATATTAACTAATCTCTCAGTTCGCAAGCCATGTTCCCACGCGAGGCGTTAGTCCTCATCATTTTTTATTGTAGTAGATTAGTTAAAAGATAAAAATTTAAAATCAAGAAAATAAACAAAAAATATTAGAAATTGTCACTGCCATGCCTTTCGCGTTAAATAAGAGAAAAATCGGTAGGGCGAGTTTTTTAGCCACTGCTTGTGAAGAAAATTTTGAATTACGGCACAATAACCACTTGCAAATAACATAACCTTGTTTGTTATGTACTCCGTGTAAGGTTAAGTACATATTTTACTTTTCCGTACGCAATTTTCTGTTGAAAACTAAAAATGGGCGAGTTTAAAATAGAAGAAGAAGATCTGTACGAGCTACTGGACATTCGACCTGAAGCACCAGTGAGCGATATCAAGAAAGCGTACAGAAAGAAGGCCCTTAAATGCCATCCAGATAAGAATCCAAACAACCCAGACGCCGCTAAACTTTTCCACCAGCTCACGAAAATTCTAGAGGTGCTGACGGACGAGTCAGCGCGCTGTGCATATGACAAGGTTCTCCGGGGCAAGAAGGAAGCAGCTTTACGGCATCAAGAACTTGACAGCAAGCGACGCAAGTTGAAGGAGGACCTCGAGGTTAGGGAGCGGTATGCCGCAAACAACTATTTTAGAACGTCAACACATGCGAAAAGCGATGGTGAGAAGCTACGGGAAGAAATTGAGAGACTGCGCAAGGAGGGTTCACAGCTGGTCGAGGAAGAGATGGAGTATATTAGGAAAAAGCTCGTCGAAGAAAGCAGTAAAGCGTGCGAGTCCACTCACTATCGCATTAAAATAAAGTGGGAGGTAGCTAAAGGTGATAGTACCAATGGAGGCTATACCCAAGAGATGCTGAAGAGGTTTTTGTCGAAGTATGGTGATGTAACAGGATTAGTAATGTCGCCCAAAAAGCGAGGAAGCGCACTAGTAGAATTTAGTGATGCCAAGGCAGCTGGAAATGCAATAGAGTTGGAGCGAGGGCTGGCTGTCAATCCTTTAGCGCTTGAGTGGGTTGATGGACCTCCTTCGACAATGCGATTTGTCCACAGTTCCACCATTAAACCTTCTGATTATGAAAGTGTGGTTCTAACTAAGTTAAGGCAAGCTGAAGAACGCAAACGACTTATAGAACAAATTTTAGAAGAAGAGAAAGACATCTAAGTAGCATGACTTATAGTTTATTGCATAGCATTAATTATGTAATTATATATTTAGAACAAAATATATATTTAATTTTGTGTATATTTTAATGTATAAATGTTTTGTCATGTGTATAATAATTTTTGTTTTGATTATGAATAACTGCCAATGACAGCTACAAATCTGTGGAAATTATAAAATAGAAGATATGGGTTTAATTCTTTTTTTGCCAAAATATGTTTAAACTTCAAATGAATGCAATCGTTTTTATACAAAAAAATACAATTTTCAAATTTAACATGATATAATATACAGTGTCATTGTGTAGATTTTACACAAAAACGTATTTTATAGGATATATCATTGATTTATGTTTCTAATTTTCATCACTAATAGTTGATGCAGTAATCGCTCACCTTCTGGTAGTACTGAACAGGGAGGAACAATGTCAACCTATGCTACCTGAGTACTTAAATTACAAATGCATTACGTTTTCACAAATGAAGGTCACAATGGCAATCAGAAGCCCCTTTTGGTACATTATGTCTAAGAACCTAAAAACATTAAAAATTAATTCACTAAGCCCTGGATGCAATGTAAAAATAAGTACATGAAAACATGATCAGTTGTTACTGGAATTCATTGACAATTAAGCATGAATCTATTATTACGAATTGAAGCTCATGTGTATATATATATATATATATATATATATATATATATATATATATATATATATATATATATATATATATAAAGAGAGAGATACACGAATCATTTTCTATTGAAATGGTGTAAAACCATTTACCTTTTTCAGACCTGAAGAACCTTCTATGCAGGATAATTTCTCAGTTTGAATAGTTGAAAGCAATTGTCCAGGCAGGCACGAGCTCAAGGAGTTACATCAGTTGACAAGGTAATTCTATGTATAGAATGATCTGTTTGTATGGAAAAATAATGTAATTTAATATGATACGCTGTTAATACTTATAAAACTTTAAGTAATTGAACAGCAGAAGGGTATTAATCTGCTTAAGTATCTATTCAATTCATATGAATTCTATTTAACTATGTAACTTTGATACATCACTTTCGATTGATTATTTTCAAAAACATAATTATTGATCATTTTTTGCATATACATAATAGGTTAAATGCGTAGACATTTTACTTTATAGTAGATCATTAGTATAAATATCATATATGATATTAAATATTAATATAAAGATAACAATCGACATATAAGTTTACTTGTAATTCATTAAAATGAGCTATAGTTGTCCCGTATGTAATTATAAAGCCATTCAGAAATTCAATTTAACTGTGCACATGATGTGACCTTTTAAATGCAACAAATGTGATCAGTGGTCAATTACTAAACAAGATTTGAAGATCCATATAATGACCCACATTGAGGACTCTAAGAAGCCGTTTTCATGCGATTTATGTACATACCGAGCTGTACGCAGGTCACACTTGAATGAGCACATACGAATTCATTTTCCGGAAAAGCAATGCTTGTGCCCCTTGTGCGGCTTCAAAACGCCATGGAAGCATAGCCTAATGCAACATATAAAAGTACATACAAACGAGCGTCCTTTTGAGTGTAACCAATGTGGACACAGAACACGGCGTAGGAGTTTACTGCAAAAACATATGAAGATCCACACTGAAGAAAAACCCCTTGAATGCTACACATGTGACTTTAAAACGCAGCGACAAGACTTTCTAAAGGATCACTTATTAATCCACATGAGCAATAAGTCATTCAATTGTTGCAAGTGCGATTTTCAGACTGCCTGAAGCAGCAGTCTTTTGTGACATGAGCTTATACATTCGGATGTTAGTCTTAAATGTGATTATTGTCAATTTAGGACTGTTTGAAAATATAGTTTGAAAGAGCATATTATGTTAAAGCACACTGAAGCAAAGGTTTTTAAAACAAAAGACGTAACTACTTGAACTTTGTAATTACTGTAGAATTTTTTGTTTTTAGGGTCGCTACTAAATGTATCAAAATATCACAAATTTTTATTTAAGAGTGTCTATATAAAAGGAACAATGAACATATTAATTTAATAAATAATCTATAATCACTTATATTTTATTTTTTATAGTGTCCTAAAGAATCACTGCTTACAATTGTACAGTGTGTCTTTAAAAAGTTTGGCAAATGGTCAATATTTTATAGGTAATATAGGTTAGGTACGCACATATATACATAGCTGACCATATCCTTTGATAAGCATAATCTAGCATAGAGTACAAGTGACAATCAGGGTAAATCCACTGCAGGGAGTCAAACGTAGTCACTGTAAGAGTGCAAAGGAGCGAGTAGTGAATATCCAGTTTTGCTGCAAATTAGGCAAAAGAATAATGAAGATACATGAAATGTAGATGTAAGTATACAGAACGATAGCCACTTTTGTGACAGGAAGAGTTATATTTTAGACATGATCGAGTGAGTGCGATAAATGCTGGCACAAGATTGGTGACTGATTAATGGCAGAAGAATTGAGCATTCGATGCATACATATGTCTGCAAAGATTTGGATAGGTGGAAGATTTGTTCTCGCACAAGCTATTGGCTAAACAGAAAGCAAAACGAATGGAAATGTGAATTTCTTATCATGTGTGACCAGGATCTATTCTTATTGTGAACCGTTGTCACAGAGGATGAGACCTGGTGCTACCAAGAATCAGTTCCTGAGCATGTAACAGCAGTTCTGTTCTTGTTCCTAAAGAGGCATTTACTAACATAGGTTTTTCGTTGAAAGCTCTTTAGTTTTAAGTATTACTGCACATTCAAGCATGAGCCTTGAAGAGATTGAAGTATATAAAATACGTTAAATAGAGCCTTAATATTATTAACGATTTTCTGCTTTTACTCTATTGAGAAAACGGATTTTCTAGCTAGACAAACCTCTGATAACTTGGTCTTTCCTGCAAAGTGTTAAAGGGAATGTCGTGATCTTTTGCAGCTCAGCAGGTGTTTGTGCTATTCCATGCAAATTAAGATAGATATAAATTATATATCACTAAAATTACAGTTTTACCAATAACTAATGAACAAACCTTTATTATTTATTTTTTTTATTTATATAATATTAAAATAATTTAGTGGATTCAATTTTTACATGTAAATATGAAACACAATTGTAAAATAAATTTCGATCACCCGCATTATTTATGCAAGCTAAGATTCCATGACAAGTATGTGTAGAAATATCGTACGACTAACTACATTAGTCTTAAACAACGAAGTAACAATATCTTGGGGTTGGTTGCTACGTAGTTATTTGAAATCGACTCAGTTGTAAAGTATTTCGGCAAGAAAAGTAGTAAGATGGTGTAGATAAACAAATGAGAGCAAGGAAAATTTGCGTGGAGAGGGACAAACGATCGGGAATTATTGAAAAGTTAGAAGAGAAATGCTAATAATTATTATGTTAGCCAAAATGTTATTAGTTTTTCTAATATTACAGTTTCAAATATACGTTTCCCCATATGCCAGATAATTAATTAAAAATATTGCCTGGTTCTGACTGTTTATTGTTTGTTGAAACCTATTCATTGTGTGTTTCTAGTTTTAATATAATTTAGCAAACTCAATTTTCATATTTCAATAGAAAGCATATCCACAAAATAAATTTCAACCACAATATTTACGCAAGTGGAAGTAAATATTATAAGTTTGTAAATAAATAAATATTGTGTCCCTAATGTGTTGGTGTTTGTCAATAAGTAGTTATTTAAAATCCATCCAGTTATAGAGTTGTGTAGGCGATTATATTCATAAATGTACCAAACAAATCACTAATAAAAATTCGCCAATATTTAGAAATTTGGAGTTGTACGTATTTTAGAGAAAAAAAGCAGCAATTCATATAATAACACTACAGTGAATCACTAAAACCAAAGAACCAAAAAATTAGCCTGATCAAAAAATCTCGAGACCGGAAGTGGCCGCAAATTTTTGTTTATGTGTAGAAGCCCTGAAAATCGGTGAAAAAGGAGTTCCACGTCTGTACTTGTTTAATTATATATTTCAATATGTTTTGTAATCGCCGTTGTTCTAATTAAACAAAATATTTAAATTCAAATAGTGTTGCGTAAAGAATCAAAAATATAGTATTCAAATTACCTAATCAATAATTGATCGAATAATGAAATAAACGTCGATTGTTTTCATTAGTTATCAAACTGACATTTCTGGTTTAATTTGAAGCGCTCTGGAGATTAATTGTTTGGGCTTATCTTTTAACCGAGTTTTAATAGCAAGAAAGTAACGGAATAATTCTCAAACAATTACAGTTTATTTAAAAATGAGAATTCTTTTTTTTTTGCTACTAATTCAATAAAGCAATTAATGAAAAAATAAATTTAAATACAATAAATTATAATAAAATAAAAACAACTACTTTTATAAGTCTTATTTAAAATTATATAAATATATATTGATGCCCATATATTTTTGTTAGGAGCTATCAAAACAGTAACACTTTGAATTAACTGTAAACTATCTTTCACGTTGTCTTTCGAAAAATTATAGATTAAGTTAGTCTAGGGGATCAACATTCCTGAATACTATATATAGTGTCCAGTTATTATTACTACTAACCACTTCCTGCAGATGATTGATACTCTTCTGTTAGATTATGGCCATTCTCCCATCTGCCATCTGGAGATGCGACCATTTAGATATTGATGAATCCGTTTGTTTCACATTCAAAATTAACGGTTCCACTTGAATTTCTGTAATTAAGCCCAGGCCCCTCATTTTGTTATCTTATTCTATTGGAAGTTGTATCGCATTTTTCCAATTGTCAGGAGTCACATTACTTACTGCCATTAGGAAAAGTTCTTTAACATCTGAAATTTTAAAAGTTATGTTTTTCTTAGCCACCTCTTTTTTGATTTGTGCCTAAATTAATTCAATCGGATTTAGTTTACAAACATGGGGTCGGCGAAGAGATTGCTCTGTAAGCAATCCCAGGACGAACTAAAAAGACCTTTCGATTTCGATTTCGAATTTCGGGAAAATTCGAAATCGAATATCTCGAAAATTATTCGAAGTAGAAATTTTTTAATTTCGAATTCGAAATAAGTGTAAAATTTCCTATAAGAATCCATTTTCAAATTTTAAAAAATCTCAAATTTTGTGACGGACCGACAGACCGACAGACAGACATATAGAATTCAGTAACGAACTTTTAAGTTCGTTGAAAATATGGAGGCAGTTACGAAATCTTCTTTTTATTTGCCTCTGTTAATTCGCCAATTTACTTACTTTGATTGTGGCATATTCTGTTTAACAAGCAACAAAAGTTCTTTTTTTACCATGTCTGCTTCAAAAGGTATAATTTACTTTGAAGCCAGGTTGGAATATCACTTTTCTTTGGACAAGAATTTTGGATTTTTTCTAGTTTTCTATTATGATAAGAAACATTGCTCACCACAATAACACTGTTTTCCTCTAATGTTGGCAAATTTGGTTGAATTAGTTTTTATTACTTCATTCTACATGAACAGTGAGCACGGCCTAGGGCTCTTTAAATGTTTAAAATCTGACTACACGCCTTTTTTTAGGGCATATTCAGCATATAATTTGGTATAACAACGGCATTTTTAATAAACTTTAAAATTTATTTTTGGGGCCCCTGCAATACGGACATCATCGATATGTGTATATATGAACTTTCCTTGGTTCATAGAATTCGAATATACACATAGGCGTGGCCACAAAAACACCACCCTGACTTTTAATCTGTTGGATTTAAAAACATTAAATATCCCTCGTATAATATACAAGCCAATAGGCATTTTCAATTGCTGTAGATCGTTAGTATCAGTAGAATGTAACCAAAACACTTTGTCAATATATGTATGTTTATGCTTCAATTGATATTTTTATAACTAATTCATTTTTAATGAATACTGACATAAAAGGTACGACCACTCTTCATGCCATTAATTATACAAATGCTTGTTTTAGATGAACTTACTCAAAATGTACATCCCATGGTATTTATCAAAGAAGAATTTGACTCTACGATGGTTATTAAGGAAGAATTTGCTGTTCCAGTTTCAATTTCTTCATGGCTTGAATGCGGAGTGAAGTCTGAATTTGTAGCATCCCATGAAATTGGCATGCCTCCGTTGAAAAAGCAGAAAAGGAAATTCAAACGCAGGCAAATTAAAATAAAAATGAATTATAACTGCCCTTTTTGTGATTACAAAGCTAAGCAGAAATCTCATTTAACTGTGCACATGATGCGACATACAGGTGAAAGGCCATTTAAATGTGACCAATGCGATCAACGGTCAGTTACCAAGCAGGACTTGCAGTTTCATGCACTAACCCATATTGAGGAAGGTAAAAAGCCATTCAAATGTGACTTGTGTGAATTCCGTGCAGTACGCAAGTACCATTTAAACGAGCACATGCGAATACATTTCCCAGAAAAGCATTACTCATGCCCCATGTGCGAATTTAGAACGCCTTGGAAACATAATCTAGCAGAACATGTAAAAGTGCACAATGATGAGAGACCCTTTAAGTGTGCCATATGTGGGCACAGAACACGACGTAAGAATCAACTACAGAGGCATGTTCTGATCCATAACGGAGAGAAGCCTCTGGAATGTTATAATTGTGATTTCAAGACCCGACGAAAAGATTCTCTGAAGGATCACTTATTAATTCATACCAATAAGAAACCATATGTGTGTCACAAGTGTAATTTTCAGACAGCTCGTAAGAGCAGTCTTGTGCGACATGATCTTATTCATTCGGATATTAATCTTAAGTGCAGTTATTGTGAATTCAGGACTGTTCGAAAGTACAGCTTGAAAGAGCACATTATGTTGAAACACATTGAGGCAAAAGTATTTGAAATGAAAAACGAAGCAATAGAATCTAGCACATGTTAGTTTATAATGTACATCGCATGTGTATCATTATGATTTGCAGCAAAATTCAATTTGCACTGGCTATTGATTGTGTATAAGTTGCAGATATTGTATTAAAATTGGAAGTTGTTTATAAGTTGTATATAATAATTAACATTGGATCTAACTGATTATCATACACTTATATCTAAAGATATTTGAAAGTTTCATAATAGTACTGTAATTTCTATCCATTTGACCAATAAAAATAAATTTTTTTAAGAAGTAAATGAAAGAATAATAAACGCTCTAAATAAAAACATTTTCTACACATTTTTAGAAATGGTGTAATAAGAAAATGTTTATCATTCAGCAAACCCCTGTAGCCTGTCTGCAACCTTTGTTACAATTAAACGTAAAATAGATACATAGCTTGCACCTCTTTGTCCATATTGTAGAGGTTTTCATTTCCATATCTTCTACAATATTAAAATGGCTTTCTGTTATGTCCGTTAAAAGAAACAAAAGGCTTTTAAAATAGTTATTCTTTAGCCTCTCTCCTAAGTTTCAAAACTGATTTGTTTTCTTTCAGGGCAAGTTAGTTAGACTTACTCCTGGTCATCGGCTTTATCCACTTTTTCTTTCACCCCATGCCACTTTTCTACATTATTTAATAAAACATTCTGTGGTCTTTAAATATACCATCTTCAAAGTTCAATTTAAAAATAATTTTACAACCATTAGATGAGTTTATTTTGTACAAATGTTGTGCTAGCCCACTCTATTACTTTTAATTGTATTTACCATACTTCGATGGTTGTATGTACAATTGTTTTAGTTAGAAATTATATCTTGTGAACCACTCACCATTTTTATAATTTTCCTTTTCTAAATTTCTGTTGCGTTTTTTAAATCTTTTTTAAGGTTTTCACAATTGTTTTATATACCATAATTTTTGAACTTCTTAAGATTTTTTTATGAAATACTTGCTAATACTATTATAATATTATATATATATATATATATATATATATATATATATATATATATATATATATATATATATATATATTCTAAATATTCAAAATTATAATATTCTCAAAAATTTTCTTAATTAGATTATACATGAACCTTTCCAGTAAATTTGAGCATTTCTTCTGCGGTTTTGTTTTTTCATAGAGCTTTATGTTTTCCAATAGTCTCAGCTTCTTACCTGTTAGGGTTTTGACATTCGTTTCTTTTCATATTTACTATCTTGCTTTTATCTCCTGTATTTAGTAACACTTTTTGTAGTATTCCTTCAATCCTTTCTTTTATACTTTTACTTTATTATTAAATCTTATTCTTTTGGTTTGTGTCATATCTTTTATCTTTGTTGTTCGTATTCTCTTGCAAGGCTTTTTTTGTTTATTTGACTTAGTAGACAAATCTGGCTTTATTTATTGTTTTTACCGCTAGCTTATCTTTTTCATCCCACTGCTCTTTTTTCGTATTCTTTTTTTTGCTAAGATCTCTGTAGTAAACATCAATACACCTTTTATTTCTTTTCATTCTTTCTCCACCGTTTTTTTTTTCATTTTTACCCTATTTTTAACTTTTTTTGAAATTACTTTCCTACATTCTGTAGCTATTTTCTTATCTTTCCATAACCTTCTTAAATTAAATGTTTATTTACTTTGCTGTCTTCTTTCTTTACTAAGGATTTTTCTCTAAATCATCTACTAGAAAATAGTAAGAATCACATTTTGCTTTTTTTGTAACTATAAACCTTTAGTATATCAAACATATGTCTCAAATCAATTGTGATTTGGTCTATTTAGTTTCTTGTCTGTTGTTCTTTTCTTGTTATTGATATTTATTTCATATAAGCCGTCTTTACCAATAATCGATGCATAACATTCCTTGGTCTTGACTTTTGCATTAGTTTCCCATTATCATTTTAATAATATGGTTTATAATAACATCGATAACTGATTGAGCTGCGCATAAAATATATCTTTATCCTTCCTTTGTTGCGCCTATAATGCATACATTATATGCTAATATTCCCAAACTTCCCTTTTACTTTTATCATAATAGTTCTCTTACTGGTGTGAAAGTTACTATTGGATTTTTATGTTTGTTACCTACTTATAATAAAACACGTTCTATGTTGCACTGCCTATAATTGTGTAGTCATCATTTGTATCCAAAATGTCGTTCACTTTCCATATCATTTCTTGTACAGCCGAGACTTGATTCGGCCACAAGTTCTCTATGGCTGCGTCATTTGGGGGAACACATCAAAAACGAACTTGTATAGAATCCAAGCTCTGCAAAACAAAATCTTAAGGATCTTTGTCAATGCCCCATGGTTCATTACTAACTATCAACTCCACACTGAGCTCAACATATCTACAATTCATGACCAAATTAAAAACTCTATTCAAAAATTCTACAATATTGACAAGTGCAATTTTGCAGTGTATTATAATCTTGGTTCAAAACAAATACACACGCGATTGAAGCGCAAATTATCTCAAGACGTTTATCTAATATCGAGTGATCCTACTAGTGATTAATTGAAATTTTATTTACCATACTGTGTTTAAATCAACTATATTAATTTGTATTTCTAAGAGGTAATAATAACCTTTCTGTTATTCTGATCTGTGTCATGTATTAGCATATCTGTTTAACGCTACCATGAATAACAATTAATTTGTTGAACTGGTAGATGCCCAATAAAAAAAGAGCCGTGACTTAGAGTAAATAAAACTATAGAGGGGACAATCGTACCTAAGAATCATACAGGTTTGTTGTCACAGTTGATGTAAAAGTAATAATATAAAAATATAATTTCAATTTTTCACATAGATATATATTTTTTGTGTTCAAGTGAATGTTCGAATTGTGTTTCATTTTTATATGTACTAGAATCCCGTCGTCGAAAAACCGATACTCTTGGCCTGTTGTTTATTGTTAATATTACGTTATAGAAGTACAAATCTTTGATTAAAATATAAAATAATCTGCTTACAGATAAGTGCATACAGGAATCTGTTTACCGCAGGTACATACAAACCACAACTGCTCCGTATTTACTTACGAAAATACAAACTCCTTATTTTTCTTGTTTCACTCCTACCAGAGATGGTTATTTTGACTTTGTCTACTGTTTTTCTAAATAGTTTACTTGAGTTGCAATTATACCACTCACGCAGGTTCCGAAACCAAGACATTCTTCTTCTACCCACGCTACCTTTACCTCTAATCTTGCCTTGCATTATATTTCTTAGCAATGAATATTTGTCCTCTCTCATAACGTCGCCTAAATATTCCAGTTTTCGTTTTTTAGTTGTATTTACGATTTGTTTTTTTTTATTATTATTTGATTTAGCACTTCGGTATTTGTTTTATGTTCTATCCATGATATTTTCATTCATCGTCGATAGCACCACATTTCCAAGGCTTCTACTTTTTTTTATGTTGTTTTCTTTTAATGTCCAGGCTTCTACGCCGTAAAGTAATGTGGAAGAGACATAACAACAGATCATGCTAAGTCGTAAATTAATCGTTACGTCACGGTTGCAGAGAAATTTTCTCATCTTGTTAAAAATTGTTTTGCTATTTTAATACGGCACTTTATCTTTTTCGTTTGATTGCCATCGTCTTTTAATCATGTTCCTAAATATTTGTACTCTGACTCTGACACTCTCTATTTGTACATTGTCAAGAATTAGCATTTTTATTTTTTGTTATTACCGTAAGTTTTGTTTTCTTTAGATTTATTTTTAGTCTGTAATTGTTGCAACGGTGGTTCATACTTTCTATTAGGTGCTGTAAATCTTCTAGATTTTCGGCCATTAAAATCGTATAATCTGCCTACTGGATATTGCTCACAATTTCACCATTGATTATTATGCCCTCTCCTGCTTCCCTTAGAGCTTCATTACAAATAACTTCGCTGTACAAACTCCTGTTATTATGTTATAAATAAATTTATTAAACACAAAGCATTTGGTTTAATATATGTTTACATAGAAATAGATTTAACATAAATACGTAAGTTATTTAAGAGGGGAGATACATGTAACGGGTAAAAAAATCGATTTTTTTGTTTATATAATTGGTTTAATATCTGTAGAGTATGATTATAAATTTTCAAATTGAAATTCGAAATATAAATGTGTTTTTTAAGTATGTATGACTGAGCTTATAAAGCTGTGAGTACACTTAAACCATTGATTTCCAAAGTGGTCCAGGTGGACCCTCAGGGGTCCACGGCAGACTCGACGGGGGTCTACGTTGGCGTGATAAAAAAATGGGGGTTCACAATTCGTAAACGGGGGTCCACGAAAATTTATCTGGTTTCGATAGTGAAGAACTAAAATGTTGGCTTGAGTTCACCTATCAATGTAGGCAGATAATATTTTAAGAAGCTCAGCGACTGTTACTTGTAAAAACTTTCATATTCCATATTCAGTACAACGTGTCGAGACTTGCAAAGCGCTGCCGCTGCCGCCGTCCGCAATGCTTGTTCAGACGTGCAAACGGACGAAGTAGGACTTGCGGTGTGTGTGCTTGCAATCTTGCATGAACTTGTTTGATTCTTCACCAATATAAATACGATTGCCACGGATAAACGTTATTCATTTGTTTCCTGAATTTCGAAAAGAAAAGTAAAGTAAAGTGAATCGATGTTAGTGTTTGCCACTGTCGGAAAAGTAAGTACTTACCTGCCTATTTACATACTTTTATTTTATTTATTATTTATCTATATATTTTACAATTTATTGTACACGTAAGTAAACAAAAAATGGACAAATTACAAAAAAATACCTAGGTACAAAAGGTGAGGCTTATTCCTAAAAGAAATCTCTTCCAACCCACCAGCGATAGGAGATATATTTATGTTGTAATAAGTATATTTGTAATGTTTGCGTGTAGTAGGTACATATTAAAAATTAAATACTGAACAGAGCCATTATTAGATACTTCCATAAAAGAACAGAAAGCCGAGAAAGGTTGAACTTCTTGTCCTTACTTTATTAGTAATTTTTTTATTACCCGACTAATATTTAAATATATTTTCATAAATTGTACGTGTCTTTATATACTACATGCTCGTAAAGTGCATCAAAGTAATAAATAAATAATTAAAATCGCGAAGTATTGATATCAAAATATTATTTACAAGTATTTTCTATCGAATTTACAGAAATATATCAAAATATAATTAATGAAAAAATGTTTTACATTACATTAAAATCGGTTCAGCCGTTTTCAAAAAACTCAATTATTGATCTTAGCAATTTATTTGCTTTTAATAATTAGAATCAGTTTGCCGCCGGTATTTTGTTTATTTCATTACAATAATCAATTAATCCTGTTAAAATAGCCATATCCTGTTAAGTAAGACCGTCTTAAGATTACTACAACAAAGTTTTTTATTTACAGGTAGGTAACTGATACGAAACATGGCTGAATCTAAGAAGAAATGTCGACAGTACAATGTTGATTATTTAAAATTTGGTTTTCTTCCATCAAAGGCAGACAAGCGATTGCCCATATGCCTTTTATGCAACAAATTTTTGAGCAATGACTCTATGAAACCATTGAAGCTCGAAGATCATCTAAGAAGGTGTCATCCCGATAAAATAGGTAAAGATTTGAAATATTTTCAAACATTGAAGGAAAAATATGAAAAGAGACCCACCGTGCACAGTATGTTCGCTTCAACGTCGGAAAGTAACGATGATGGCTTGCGGGCATCTTACAATATCTCATTACTTATAGCGAAATCTGGAAAATCGCACACCATTGGAGAACAGTTAATTTTACCCGCTGTTGAAGAGGTTTAAAAACTGTTCTGCACAAATCTCCATTTGACATACTCAAAAGAATTCCTTTGAGTAACAACACTGTACAAAGACGTATTGATGAAATGAGCTCTGATATTGAAAGTTTCTTGTGTAATTATCTGCAAACAACTCATTTTTCTATTCAACTGGACGAGTCAACTTTACCTGGTAATGAAGCATTATTATTGGCATATGTTCGATTTGTTATGGACGAAGGAATTCATGAAGAGCTACTATTCGCGAAAAATTTGGAGATGGACACTAAAGGTGAATCAATATTTAATGCCCTGAGTGATTTTTTTTAAGGAAAAAAAAATCGATTCCATTCATAAACGTTATTTCGGTGGCAACAGATGGAGCTCCTGCCACGGCCGGGCGATGTCGTGGGTTTATAAGCCATCTTAAAAGAATTATACCAGAGGTAACTGCAATTCACTGTGTCATCTACCGACAACACCTAGTAGCGAAAAATTTGAGTGCTAAATTGCACCAATCGTTTCAATTTGTGATTAATGCAGTTGACAAAATAAGAAGCAATGCATTGAATACGCGTTTATTTGCACAATTGTGCGATGAAAATGATGAAGACTTCCAACGACTGCTCTTACATACTGAACTACGTTGGTTTTCGAAAGGTGCATGTTTAACAAGATTTTTCTCACTTTTTGAATCAGTTTTAGAGTTTCTGGAAAGTAAAGATCCAGATTTAAAAGAAAACCTGATCAATTTGAAAGCAGACATCGCGTATTTGACAGATTTGTTCAAAAAATTTAATGACGTTAACTTACAATTACAAGGGGACAGCCTCAATTTAATAAAAACAAAGGGTGTAATTTCAGCTTTTCTTAGAAAATTGAAATTTATGAAACAAAATATTAGTCGGCGCGAATTTTCCCAGTTTTTAAACTTGTCACAGGTAGAATGCCTTGATGAGGATATTCACACATACGTTCAACATTTAATTGTCCTGCATGATGACATTAAAATCAGATTTGAAGATATCCTGACGATGGAAATACCACCATGGATCATAAATCCACTTGATGAAACGGAAGTGGAGAATGTGATATTACAAGAGGAGCTACTCGAGCTTAGCACTAATGAGGAACTGAAGGTGAAATTTAAAAGAGGGTATCAAACATTTTGGCTGCAGGCAGAAATACCCGAAAAATATCCTGGACTGTGGGGAATTGCGAGAAAGCTTTTGATAGTGTTTCCCTCGTCATATCTTGTCGAGAAAAGTTTTAGTGTCGTTACAAACCTTTTAACAAAAAAAAGGAGCAGATTGAATATCACAGAACGGGGAGATTTACGGTTATTCCTAACAAAACTGAAGCCAAATATTGATAATTTGCTGTCAATCCATCAAGTACATCCCTCCTACTAAAATTATGACTATTTTGTGATTGTCATTGTAGAAGTTACGTTACGTTATTAATATTTTATTTTAATTATATTACAATTACTTAATAGTATAATTAATAGTATAATAATTACATATTTGAATAAATACAACACAAGGAAATATACTATTTTTCTTTTTATTTTTACTACTCTGAATGGGGAGTTTTCTAAATGAAATATGTGAGAATTGATTGGTTTCTTGTGTTGTGGGTAGATGTCAAAGGAGTAAAGTTGGATGGAATGACTTTTTTGATTGGCTAACTTTACTTTTTTGACATCCACTCACAGCACAATCAATTAATTAATTAACCAATAACTCAGCCGCAACGCAAATTTCCATAGTTAGATCTGATCTTCACATTTTTTTCGAATTTTGGGAATATGGTAAAAATGTAGCTGCAGGGGGTCCACCGGAACCAGCAAAACTTTCAAAGTGGTCTATGAGAAAAAAAAGTTTGGGAGCCTCTGACTTAAACTATCATTTTTCGTATTGAAAACTTTAAACGCGTTTTTCTCGAAACACGAAATTTCGCATGCCGGACAATGTAAATCAATCAATTTTCAACCGGTTTGTCTGAAATTTTAAAGGAATATTCTTTAATATATTGGCCATTGCATGACGGGCTCATTTCGTTAAAAAAATTTAAACATTTGTTTTTTACTAATTGTTTATAAAAAATTCGGAATTTTTATTTTTTTAAAAATTTACTTGTATAAAAGACAATAATTTTTGTGTTTTTGATTTCAGATCAAATTTAAGACCTGTAGGCTGCCCGGCACAAAAAAAGTGTTGACTTCGATCAGCTGTGGAGCCGCCATTTTGAATTGTTTTTACATGAAAAAAATATTAAAGATACCTCTGATCATGTACATTCAGATAAACTTTACGTCAATTTAATAGTGTACTAATTTTTCAAAAAAAAAAAAATTATCAAAAATTCTTAAAAAAAACTCGTTTACATGTATCTCCCCCCCTTATGTAATTTGTAACTTTTAAGTTGAAAATTGTATTTGTGATAAAAAATGTTAAAACTAATATTATATTCTTAAATTGATTATAAAAGTATTTAAAAGTTTTATTTCAAGTAGAAGTTGGTACTTACGCATTTATACAAAAGATTATCAGAACGGACATAATAAAATATGTATAATGTTTCTTCTATAGTTTTGTTTACTCTAAAATATATATATCTTATACAGTGCGATTTTTCTTTCAGATTTTCTAATGCACCTGATTTTAGCAAACTTTTTTTTGTGTGTTCTTTTCCATTACGTTCATGTATCATCGTTACCATCTCATGTGTTTTTCTTTACTATTTTTTTGGGAGCGGGGGTGACCTTGCCCTGCCCTCGTAATGCACCTGATCTGCTAGGTATCTTATTTTGTTATCTCCATGTTTTCCGGGAATCTCTTCCTTATTTTTTTAATTTTCTTTTTCTTTCCGTCTTCGAATTTTTTGCGTTCTTTTTTCGTCTATCCTTATTATCTTTACCCCATATCCATTTAATTTAATAATTTAAAAGTTGCTCTATTAGTCAATCTTTTATATTTTCTCTCAGATTATTGTACATTACTTCAAAACCATTATTTCTTTGTGGGTCATTTATATATATTTTTTGGTAGCATCATCTTTGTTAATCCATATATATTTTCCAAAAGGTTTTTCTGTCCATATAATTCAGTTTTTTGTTTCACATTCTTAATTCCACCAGTATCGGTCGGTTTTTAAGCTCCTTGTAACCTCTTTTACTAACCTTTTTATCTTTTGCATCTCTTGCATATTTATGTTTACCTCTATATCCCGCAATAATACTCTGACTTTTTTACCTATCTCTAATTATTGTTCATTTCCTGTTTCCTGTAGATCTCCCATAATAATTTTTCTTTTTTGTATTTTTTAGCATATTTATTTGTTATGAATCTCTATTCGTCGCAACGTAAATATTACGTACTTGATTTTAATTAGCCATTTTAAAATCGCCTTGCAGTAAATGCATTAACGCCTTAATTAAAAATTTTGCACTAATTCACCAGTTTTAACTTTTACGCTCAATTTCTCAACAAAACAGCGCCTTCAATACGTGGTGTCTTAAAACCTCGAACTCACAATAATTTTGAATGCTGCACTTTTTAGTTTACAGTTTTCTCTGTTCTAATTTTGGGCGTGAATATATATGGGGCTCCAATCACGTTATTTATTTACGTCGAGGTAGTCAGAACGACAATAAACTATTATTCTATTTGATAGGAATTTGCCTACCAACAGTTTTTAATATTATGAACACTTCTATGGTATTTTGTGAACTATTTAGTATTGATCTCAATTATCTCTCGACCTTAAAACTCTTCATTAAGGTCGACCTAAAGATTTTATTGGTCTTTCAAATTTATCTATTTTCATGTTTTCAAGTACCTTGGTTACAACATTTGTTTTACGGACGTGTAAATTATTATGCTGAGAACAAAATGGACCAATTCTATTTGCTGCTACAGTATTGCAAAGTCGTCGTTTTTTATTAACTATTGTTTTACACAAATTCGGATAATTAAATTTAACTGTGCTGAACATAGTTTAGCGTTGAGAGCTTACTCATTTAGAACTAGCTTAAAGTATACCAATCCTTATTAATTACACCCCATAATAAAAGCTCTAGATTTTATTGTCATTTTTTCAGCATGGGCCCTTCTAGTTATTAGATTTGTAATGTCAATAGGAAGATTTATTTTTTGATACAAATGCGATAACTCTAGGCTCATCTTTTATGCACAGGAGCGTCTAGAGGTAAAGTCGGGTTTCTAAAATATTTTTTTGATATGTTTAGGCGTCATCGATATTAAAAAGAATTAAAATAAATTGTACCAAAATTTACGGCCACGTTTACAACTCATAATAAATCAATTTAAATTTGTTACTGCCTTAATGCGCATGCACAGAGAATGAAGATACTAAGTTCGCCCCGAAAATAACGAGCCCATATTAAAATAATAAATACATTTTGTAAAACCGTGATGTAACCTGGTAGCAGATGGGAGTGGACTGTAATGTTCATGCTTGAATTGGAGCAGTTTGAGTCGGTGAATATACATCAAATTTTGTGTGAAGCTGGAACTATGAAACTGTAATAAAGAAAGGATATTAGCGTGATTTTAAATAAAGAAGGGTATTAGTGGAAACAAAGGCAAATATTGTGGCGCAGAGTATTTGAAATTTTACGGAAGTAGTATATTTAAGAAAAATTAAGCAATTTAACTTAACATTGACCTAACAATGAAGAACTGTTACCAAATTAAAAGAGAAGAGGATAAAATATAAATCGTCGCAAAGTTACAAACGTGTAAAATGAAATAGAAAGTAATGGAAACTAAAAAATATTAATGAGAGCTAACATTAATATTGAAAACAACTAGATACTCAAAGAACTCAAAGTACAATACCAAATAATAAGTATTGTTAGAGAGAATAACAGAAAGAGACATTAAGTTAAAATAGGAACCAAATAGTCTTCATAAGTAAAGAAAGATATACCTATAAGATGTAGAAAACACAGATAAAATAGATGACAATACAAAAAAATGAATAAAAATAATAATAGGATAGAAAAATTGAAGACAACTTTGACAATGAAAAGGTTTAAAAATGAGAATTTAAGTGATAAATTAAAAAGAAAAAAGATAGGTATAGCAAAAAGGCATTTATAGCAAAATGGACTATAAAAAACTACTCACAAATTATAAAATATAGCTGCCAGCAATTCAAGAAACAAAACGAGGAAAAAGTAGTAGGAAAAAATGAACGTTAAGTACAGGGTAATAATTGTAATTGTAATAAAAGTTGCACCAATAAACAAAGGATATGCTTTAGAGAATTAAAGGAGATTATCTGTATATAAATATAGTAAATATCCATATGCAATCTGAAGAAAAACAAATAACAAATTCTACCATTTGTTGTAACCATGCTTTCTTTGACTAAGTAAAAACAAAAGAATAATTTTATGAAATGGATGCAATTAGAGAAAAATTGCTAGGATATGATCTGAAAACAACACAAAAATTGGAAGAGAAGCAATATACCAGCCAACAGTAGGAAAATACACATTACTAGCATAAAAATATACAGAAATAATCTGAATGTCACCTGATGATATCATGGTGAATCACCTAGACAATTTTAATTGAAAGATAAAGAAATATATAAATGGTGTTATCTGTATTTGCATCATATTTTGGGGGGAATAAAACTCAGAAAAGTTATATAATATACTAACGAGACAAATACGAAAAGAAAACGAAGAGAATAGATTTACAAAAGGAAACCACATGGGACAAATATAAAAAAGCCTCTAAAAAATTTTTGAAATTGCTAAATAGAGTGAAAACGTAAAAAATAGATAAAGCAACAAAAAAATATGAACTTTAGCAACAATTATAAACTTTTACAAGAATGGTATCACTACTAATATAATTAAGATGTAAAAAAAATTATAAATCAGGAATTAAATTGCTACAGCAACCTTCAGAAGCAAACAAAAATATAATGAACTAATGAGAAAGCGTAAAAGGTCTATAAGGAAAAGGAAAGAAAATATCAAAACGAAATGCTGGAAGAAATAAAAGACAAATATGTGAGTAAAGAGATCAGAAATTTTGTATTCTGTGAAAAGACGAGGAAGAAAACCTAATTGGAAACAAAAGAATAGTCGAAAGGTGGCAGAGTACATCATTCAGTTCGTATAGGTTTTGGGATGTCTCCTATAATTTAATTTGTTAATAAGTACACAGTGTACGACTGAGGGTTGAGCAATAAAACAAGGATAAACATTTTAACCGTATACTTGACGGATATCCTAAATGAACAATGATGCAGCACACAATAAACAACAAGCGTACCGTATTTTTGTGAATATAGGGGCATGAAATTTCATTAACTACAAAGGTTCTTTTTGATTTGAATAATATCTCTGGTCTGTTTTCACACATTTATTTTTTTTTATATTTACTTACCGTTTATATACTATCGATATAATAAAAAATCATGTTATGCATACTTATGTAAAATATCTGGTCGTCTCATATACAGAGAATGTTCCATAAATTTCCGACCATATCAATTAAATTCTATTGTACAAAAAAAGCAATAATATTAATTTTTAAAATCTGGGTTTATTTGTTCTGGCTGATAGTACCCAGCATGAAATTCTACCTAGAAATGTACAGAAAAATTCAATAAGAAAGGCTAATGCTATATGACAAAAGAAACGTATAAATGTATTAAGTTTCCGGATTTTGACCCTTATTTTATAGGCTAAACGAAGAAAAAAGTGATCCTGTGGTAGCAATACCTGTTTTCTGTTTACAAGGGCGGTTAAGCAGATTAAAATTTAGTAGTCGCGCTACAACCATCCAAAATAAAGTGTACGGGACCTTTGAAGTACCACTAAATGCATATCTCTTTGTGTTCAAATCTATCATGTCTTACTGTTCACCCTGGATTTCACCATTGCTTACGCACATTTGGATTACGGAAAAATATTTACTTTTTGTTACACCTGACAATTTGTTTGATAAAGCCATCATCATGAGGATTTGTAAGAAGTTGTCAACAAACTTGACTTCTGAATCCACTACAACAGTAAATCCTGATCAGAGTCGCCACCTTCATATTACTGTAACTTTTTTATATTGTTTTACCAACGGAGTCTATTCCGAAATTTCTGACAATAACATTGTTTTGTACGTACAAGATACTTAGCGCTTTTGACTAAAAATTCTTTAGAATGTTAATACCTCATAAGACCACACTGGCTTGATGTTAATCATATATAAGAGAATATTATTCGCTATTTATAGCTAGCTGTAAATACCTTCTTAGAAATCAGTTGTCTTTCTTCTTCCATATATGTTCATTCCATCTCAACCTTCTGCACAGCTGTATTAGCTTGTGTTTTAAATTATTTATTTTTATACGTCACGTTTTAAGCCAGATTTGTAACTGATTCAAGTACTCTTGAAGGAGTTGGTATTCCACAGCTGGAGTTTGATGCTATTAAAGTATATTGGTAGAAAAGTGTCAAAATCTTGCTTTAGCGTTAACCAAGTAAACGATAAATCTGAGACAAGTTTTTGGTAGCTCTTTCAGAAGTTTGGCTTTAATTAATTCATAGTCAGGAGATTTTGTTGGGTTTATGTTATTAATGTTGCTCTTCTAATTTCGCTACTTTTAAATTTCTTACATTTGGTAAATAGTCTCAAGATGCGGATGTATTTTGTTTTCTTTTTTAGGGGTGTTTTGTTATTTTCCGTTCTTTGTTTTTCTTTCGCAAAGATTTTTTTAATATTTCAGGGATTCTCTTTTTAAATATTTATTTGCCAAATGAAGAAGCATTTACGTTAATTGACTATGCTAAGTTATAAAGTACATTGGTTCCTCTTTCAACGCCATGTGATTATTCGTTTTCGTCCGTTGAAAGTAGGGAGTTGATGTTATGCTAGTCTTATATAACTCTGATTTAGTTTGTCATTAATGTGCAGCTTTCGAGGTAATTTGGTATCTAGCATAATTAGTAGATATTTAATTTTAGCCATAACTTGTTCAATATAATGGCTACATTTACGGTAGTTCCATGTATGATTGACTCGTTTGGCATCTAATTTGCGTTTATTTAGGTTTGAATATCCAAAGAGGAAAAATTGTTACTTACTGGTTCAGCTGCTGTCAATGGATTAGTTTATATTCAATAAGGGAAAGCACTACCTTAACTGTAATAGTGCTCATAAAGCATTCTAAGCTACTTCATTTATATGTTCAGTGGTATTTATATACTATATGAAGTTAGGTTATGGTGCTGACTTTGACTTTTTAGTGCATAAGCACAACTTATTGTGATATTTGATATGTTAGTTGTATTAATATATACAATTTCTTTCTTAACGTAGGAAACATTTATTCTCCTAGCTCCTTATATACGTAACAGTCTTTATAATTTGTACGGTAATTACCACTGTAATTCACACACTAAATCGATTTGACGCCAGACCGTTATCGGTTTATTCATTGTTGGGATCTTCATTGTCCAATGGAGAGTATTGATTTGAGATAGTTGGAACAGGATGTAACTAGTAGTTTAAAATTCTCGTTTTCTCGTTTTTTACTTTTGTAGTACATTTTTTGCTTTATATAACCTACTCCAATTATACACCTCGCTGTTGAATTTGTGAGTTGATAATTGGGATTGGTCTGCAATAAATTTGGATTTGTTGTTGTATGTGGTTGATGCAGGTCATCGCTAATGCCAAATTGGGGTTTGTTGTGATTGCTGATATGTTTATTGAACATATTGCATTTGTTGATTATTGCATTGTTAACCTGAATATATCGGCAAGACATACTTTTGATATGGCATAACTATTAACAAATTTATTAAAGCTGAATTTAAAAACACATATTTGAATGTAAAATTAAATAAAAAGAATAACTACAGCTGATTTTTCAATGGTCGCGATCGTCGTAAATAGGTGATAACTGCGTGACTTTCGGTGCATATTCAGATATATTTTGTAACCTTTAGATAATTATAAGTCATATAAGTCATTATGACCCTTATGTTAACTGACGTAGTTAGCTTTTCTAGTGTTGTTTTTGGCTTATTCGGCTCACTTTTAGTTCGTAGCTTAAAATAGTGCTCCCTAACAGCTCTACAATAGAATTGCACATAGTAATGTAATCATCTGAGTTGTTTAACCAACGGTAACAAACACAAAAAATGAGCTAGCTTATAACTTGAATAAGCGCATTTTTTAAAAATTACACCGAGTATCGAAAATGTATATTTCGTGGAAATCATAAATCGTAAGAACATATTTAAAAGATCGGTAAAGGCCCCCACCTAAAAATATACGCGAAAACCGAATAGGAGGGCAAAATGATAAATTTATTAGAATGGTTAAAACGTCGGAAAAGCCAAAATTAATAACATCCGATACCTAGTAGACAGTTATGAGCAAGTTATTTTCTCAAGATTCCAGAATTATCGCTAGGAGATTATTTTTTTTATAAAATTGAGTGTTAGTGTCAAACCAATGTATTACACATTTATTTTTAAGAAGTATTCAAATTGAACGGCAAGTTTCATTTGAACGACAGAACCGTAGCTGGAATTAAACCCAAACACCTGTTTGAAAGTGTTTAAAGGGACTGTGTGACCAAAGTAGTAGATTTCACATGGTGAACCAATTCCACATAAAGCAAAATTCATTAATTTAGCATGTCCGTTCTCTGTGTGGTATAGTTAATACTATACATTTATTAAATTACAGTTGTTGTTATTTAATAACTTTATGATATAAACAAAATTTTTTAGTATATTATTATTTCCTGAGAGATTCACTGAATTGAGTTTCTATTAAATATCTCGTTTACGTTATGTTTTGTAGTCAATTAGTAAAATTAATAAATAGTAAGCATATAATCAGTGTTTGTGTACATGCGTAAATTTGTGAACATATCTGTTGTTTTATCATGTTATGTAAATTCAGATATCTCATGTTATATATAGTTAATATTAGTGTTCACTTTTAAATGCGTTCTGCAAAGATAAATAAAGCACAGAGCTATTTAGATATATATATATATATATATATAATGCACTTATGCTATTAATACATTAAGCAATTCTTGCAAAAGTTCATAATTTTTTAATACACTGAAATAAAAGAAAATTTTGTGTATAGCTTATATTACATAACAATACAAACGTTACAGAAGGAAATTTGTGAAAATTAAAGCGAACCGCAACTCTTCCATAAACCACTTGCAAAAGAAATTTAATTTACATTTTATGGGAACTTCTGGCGGTACCGTCACAACTTACGTTACAGTAAAACAAAACCAACTATTATGATACATTCATTTGTGAAGTTCTCAGTTTATTAAAATTGGTTATAATTTTTGATTGAGGTGACGATTAAATTATGAATACGGTATTACATACACAGTTCCCAAATTTACATAATAATGAAATATTTTTAAAGTTTGAAGTTTCAATATACTTCGCCTGGGGTAGTTAATGGGTGGACTGAATAGCTTATCGACTACCACTCAAGTCCGGATATAGGAGGAGGGTTCACAGGTGAGGCTAGCAACCTACATGTGGTGTATATATATATATATATATATATATATATATATATATATATATATATATATATAAATAATATATATAAATTATTAGGGCTTAGAATACCCTCGGGATATGTTTTTAGAGTATTGGATTTCTTTATGGTTGACGCTAATTGTTCCGTTGTTGTAACAGATTTAGCCATAATTTTTTCTGATCTAAAGTATAAATTTATAATTGTCCAAAATATCGATATGCCTCCGATGTAACTATAATTTCTCGGCAACATTATTAATTAATAATGTCGTAATAATGTGTGCTAGTCATAAAAATTACAAATCAAAAGTAACACGATGATAGAATAGGAATCTAAATTCAATTAAAAGTGCAAATTTCTTAATGAAAAAAGAATTACACTTATTGTTTATTAGTGCAATTAATCCGTCTACTGCATTAAAGAAATTAAAGATACAATTGCTTTAAAATTTCAAAAATAATGTTTTTATATAATTAGATAACACGTTAACGTTTATTGCAGTAGTGAAAGAAACAATGTTCCTAGAATATTAAATCGATCAACAATTGTGCAACTGAGGTACCACATATATAGTTATCAATTGAAAAACAGTCCATAATGTATTTATTATTTATAATACAAGGCTCAAAGCTTAGTATATATTTACAAATTGATTGCTACCTTCACAATTAAGTAAGCTACCAACGGTCTAATAATTGTTTTTGGTAAATTTGGAACTTGAAGTTACGCGAAACTTCTTTTGATTTAATTAATCTGAATAGTTTCTTTCGGTTATGTTTGCCTTTTGTATTCTTTCTTCCACTGATTCATCTTCATCACCCTTATGCGTAAACTTTACTCCAAAATAGATAAAATTGGTAAATTTTAGGAAATCATATTTTTTCCATCGATTGTACTACTTATTTATAAACTATCTATCAGTTTATGTACCTATATCCATTACAATATATTTAGTTTTATCTTTATTTATCCATATGCCTCTTTTATTAATTTTGCAATAAGCGCAGTGCCATCAGTATACGCTAAACTTTGATGTTTGTGGTAGTAAATGGTTCCATTTCTATATATATACCACCTTCTTCTAATATGCTTTCTAATAACACATTAAATAATACTGTTGAGAGTAGATCTCCTTGCCGTACTCCTCGATTCACTTTAAATATGTCTAAGTAAAACCCCTGTTATCTCCACCTTACATCTAGTTTCCTTTGGTATCATCTGCACTTTTTCTTCTTCTTCTTCTTCTTTGTCCATCCCTTATACCCTAAGGTGTCGGGTCCTCTATCCATTTTCGAAATCTCTTCCTGTCCCTAGCGCACTAAATTCATTAATTTTTTGGGCATAGTTTCGTACAGTTTTCTTCGATCGATGGTGTAATAGACCTGTAGTAAATCAATGTAGATTATATGTATGGTCAACTTTTGATTGTGACTCTTCTCCATTATTTATTTCAATGTAGATATGTGGTCCAATACCGATTGGTTATTCCTGAACTCGCATTGATAGTTACCAACTCTTTTTTCTATATACTTGTTTAGTTCCGCCCGTATACACAGGGCCATCAGCTTGTATGCTACTTCCAGTAGCGCTATTCCTCTATAATTCGTGCATACTTTCTTAACCCCCTTTTTGTGAATTGGTATTAAAATTTTTTTTGCATTTTCTTTTACTTTTAATTTTTTACCATCATATTTTACACTTTTTCTTGTAATTCTATAGCTCCATTATTTTGCTCTATCTCTGCTTCTTTGCTGTTCTGCAAACTTTCTTAGCTTTTCTTCTTAATTCTTTATACTTTCGTATAATCTTGGCTACTTCTTGTATAGCTTTAAATATGATCCACTATTTATCTTTTGAATTATCCTGCATTATCTTCTTATTAACTCTGCTTAATACATGATTAATATATTGTATCATAATCTTTTCATTTTATATCTTTTTGTTATTGTATATATTTTTCTTATTATTTTTTTATTTTTGTGATTACTAATACCTGTCTAACTTCTTATATTTTGGACAAACATCTTGTGGATATTTTGTATCATTAGGTGGTTTATTTGGTTTCTTGTTTTTTTTTTTTGACTGAGGAAATCATGTTTACGGATGTATGTTTTTATGCTGAAAATACGTACTCATAATATGCAGACTATTTTATCCACTTTTGTTACTAACATAATGTCTGTTAAATTATCCTATGAAAGGTCTATATTTACGTCCTTTCCAATGTTGATATTAAAATCTTCTATCACTATTTTTACATCATATTTTTTACTAGTTTTGAATAAGCTCTCTAATTTTTCGTAATACTCAGCTTTTTCCACTTTATCCGTAGCCTCTGATGGTGTATGTACATTTATTATGTTCAATTTTCAAAAATTTCCTCATACTCGGACGCTATCTGTTGTCGGATTAAATTCTACTATTGTGTGTATCCAATTTTCCCTTATTAAAAAACCGATGCCAAACAATCGTGTATTGCTTCCACTATTATAAAATTTAGATTTCCCTACGTCTATTATTACTTTATCTTTCTGTTTAGTTTTCTGTACTGCAATATCTACTTGATAATTATTTCGTAGGACTACTACGTATTTTTAGATTTCTTTCTTGAAATGTCTCGCACAGATTCCGTGTAGTCACACGAGGTTTTTGTTGTTTTTAGCATTTCCATTCTTTTGATAGTTGTTGTTAATTTGATCAATATCTCCATATTTCTGTTTTCTTTGCATTTTCCAATTCTTTTTCCTTCACCAATATTAGTTTCAGTATCATCACAATTTTCTATTTTGTATCCATTACTACCTTATTTGCATATTTGGCTACTTCTTGTATTACGAAATTTTTGCCTAATCTCTCTTTCTAAGGCCTCTACTTTTTATCTTATTTATTTACCTTTTTCATCAGATCTTTGTTTTCTTGCTTTATTTCTGCAATTTTTGGAATCAGATACTCAAGCTTCCCATCACTTTGATTTAATTTATTATTTAATTGCTTAAACATTTCTTTAATTTCTGTTGTAGATCTTACTCGCTAGAAATTGCTTCACAATTGGTGGAGCAAAAGATCTAATTACTCAGATCGATTCTTCGGAGGTTAATAATCTCCATATTACTTCTTAGAATATCATTTTCAAGAGCTACTGATGAACAAAGTATTATAAAATAACAAAAACAAATAAATTTAACAAAAACACAAAAACGAAAAAAATAATCAAATCAAATGTTGAGATTCTAAAACTAAGAGAGTCTTTGGAAATAGATGATGGTGAAATATATAGCAATGAGATTTTTAAGATAAATAGTAAAAAAAAACAAGATATTTAATAGAGTACAAGAAACTAATTAAAACTTGTACTAATACAAGAAAAAATAGATAAAAGATAGCTCGGATAGTTTAAACACATGTGGGTCATTTGAAAAGTAAATAAAGAAGAACAACAACAACCATATATTTTTTAAATATATTTACTACAATTTTTACAACTAGCCATATGATTAATAGACAAATGATTCTAATATATTTATACGAGAGGAGAAGTGATCCAGTGGTGGTTTTCTAAAACTACTAACACTAGTTAGTAATGTCTAAAGTTTTTAGTCTACATATTACATTATTTAAAAAATATATGCTAATGTAACCTGTTTAAATAGTTTATTGTGCATTTTTGGTAAGTACTAGCTGACAGTACTAGCAACGGTGTTATCGGTGTATGCCTTTTTAGCATTAATTTTTAGATGATAAATCTTAGAATTACGGCACATCCAATAATATTCTAAGTTTAAAGCTAACTTGTATACTTAAAACATTTTCGCTCACACACTATTCTGCTTTTAAATTACATAATCACTACACTAGTTCAAATGGCTTAGTCTTCTTCAAGCTGCACTTGAGATGTTGGTTATCCAAAATTCGAAAAGCTTCTTCATTTACATTTGCTGATGAAGTCTAATTTCATGTTTCTTAGCAAATCTTCTGATCTTACCATTGACAAAGGAAACGCCTAGGTTGCGATGAATATCCTTATTGCGTGTAATATCACGGAACATTTACCGTGTTATATCGCAATTAGTTCTGGAACGTTTGTGTTAACATACAGCCAGAAGTGTTTTAAGATCAGGTATTACACTGGTATTGGTTTGTAAGATATAATTTTATGGTAAGTTTGTTCGGCTTTGAAATTAATATTATTTGGTTAAGTTTTCACTGAAAGTACTGAATCTTATAATCGCATTGAAGATTTATGTTATTACTATTATTACGTTACGATTTGGATATAATGTCATACTCTAGTGTCTTCTTGTTTGGTTTTTAATTTTTGGTGTTCTGTATGTAGATGAAAAATGCAGTATCAGTAGTCTTAGCCGTAGAGGAGAAATCTATGTATTTTAAGATCTTGCTATCTTTTTCAAGTGTAGGTTGATGCGACTGAAATATACTTGACGGCATTAGCGTTTCTAGTGACCTTAAAAAAAAATTAAATTCATGGTGAGATTTTTTTTCTTTTGGAAAGAAAATAAAGAAAATTTTTTAAAAAGATTTTGTCTGCATTGAGTTACACGTCGTTTTTAGAAAACTATTTGACTGTAGGTAAAACAAATTGAAGACGCACCATATTATGGAGGTCCAAAAACAGCTGCCGCGCCAGAAATCATCGGGGTAGCTTGTGATATGGTTTTGATTAAAACAATGATCAAGTGCATCTTTAACGGATCGAGTTCACTTTATTTTTCAAAATGAAAGAGTGTTTTATTTTAGGGCAAAGCAAATTTGTTTGCAAACATCAGCCGACTCACAAATATTTATAAAGATGTTTTGAGAACCACGAAGCAGTATAAATATTTTTTATTAATTACGAGAAGAGGAAATTTAAATGCCATACGACACTGTTGTTTAACTGTAACAATGCCGGTGCATTTAAGTTGTGTGTTGAGCACAAATCGACTGAACTAAAATTTATAGTTCTTTCATATACACTCTATTTGTCGGAATTAGCTATTTTATATTACCGAAAATCAAAATTTTCTGAGTTGACAAAAAACGAAATGACACAGAACGTAAACGATTTCCTTGAGGACTTTGAGAAAATTCACTTTAACAAAAGAATCGCAAAGTTTTAAAAAACTAAAATATTCATGTCAAAAAAAGGTAAAATTCATGCTTTTGTCTTCAAGCCAATAAAATAATAAAAATGATTTATAAAACTAAAAGTATAGGAAAAATAAAAGGAAAAGCCTAAGTCCACTTAGAGGAACATTAGAATTATTAAAAGAAACGTTAAATAGAAGCAAGTGAAAGATAAAGTGAAGAAAAAAAGATTTGCATATCCAACAGAAAATAAATTTAATTTAAATGACTCTTTTTATAATAGCAGATAATAACCATTATTATTAAAAAAAAATTGAAAGTCTAAATCGAAAGTCAGATTTAAATTTTAAATATAACGACTTTTCAATTAATTTAATTAATTGAGTGTTAAAGTACATAATCTTCGATTAAAAACAGAAGATTATGTCGGATAAATGGTTAATTCGACTTCGGTTGTAAGTCCTAGTTCTTTACACACAATTTTTGATTACAATTTTGTTTATATTATGATTAATTTTATCAATAACGCGTCGGATTTTATTTGTGAGGTTGTTAGTTAACTACAGTTGTTTGTCAATTGCTGGCACAAAGTTTGGATTTCAGGTAACTCCACAAATAAAAGTCACATGGGGTTAAATCACAAGATTTTTTTGAAACACCGGGCGAATTTGATGTAAAGACTACAAATAACCAAATAAAAACATGGGGCCGGCGAAGAGATTGCTCTGTAAGCAATCCCAGAACGAACTTAAAAAAACCTTTCGATTTCGAATTTCGAAGTTCGGGAAAATTCGAAATCGAATATCTGGAAAATTATTCGACATAGAATTTTTTCTTCATTTTCGAATTCAGCGTAAAATTTCCTATAAGAATCACATTTAAAATCGTAATGTCGAAAAATTTCCCGAAATTCGAAGTCGAATATCTCGAAAACTATTCGAGATAGAAACTTTTTGATTTCGATTTTGAAATCAGCGTAAAATTTCCTATAAGAATCCATTTTAAAATTTTAAAAAATCCATAATTTTGTGACAGCGACAGACAGACCGACAAGCCGACAGACCGACAGACATATAGAATTCAGTAACGAAGTTCGTTGAAAATGATTTTACGTAATAAAGCACATGCAGTTAGTTTTATTTAATTTTAATATAATAAATGATAACTGACGCATATGAAAAATTTTAAAATAGGCCTCATGTATATTTTGCATACGGCACATTTATTTTGTTTATTTGCGGAAATCATTCAGTGACTTATGTAGTCATATCTGACTTCATCACACATGTAGCGGATATTTATTTGGAATATATCGGTCTTCCACCTGTTATAGTAAAAAGCTGTAGTAGTATCTGTGCTACAGTCATAAGTATTCCTACTTTCCTTTTTCATAATTTTATCAAGCATTAAAGGACGTTTTACAACGATTTACTATTCTTACCGTTATGGTCATATACCAATTGTTGTAGCCGGTTTACGAGTTTTAGGAAAAAAAAGTGCGGTTGCCATAAATTTTTAAAGCAAATTATGAGATAAAGTGCTTAGTAACTGAACCACCAACGTCTAAATCAGTTTTTTCTTTTTGCTCTTTTCGTTGATATGAATGAAACTATATCAGGTAACCCGCATAATCACTAAGTTTTATACACATAGTTTTGCTGAATACCCTTTATGATATGAAAAAGTGATTTTATTTATGCTAAGATGTCTTTTACAAATTTATTATTTGCTCTACTATTGCTATTATTGGCTCAACGAGCATATTTTGTTCGAAAGGATTGCATGTTTTTGTATCATGCTTCCATACCACTTTTCTAAAAGCTCTGATGTAGTCAGATAACAATACAATTACAAGAAAACATTTTAGACTATTTTTACACATTTTTTTTTTTTTAGTCAAGCATAAGTTATGAATATGTTCCTCAAAAAATATACTAAGAGGGTGTAAACAAGTCCACAGGATTGTTGACGTCATAAATCGAGCTTTCGAAGACAAGCAGTATTACACTGCCGCATTTTTAGACGACAACTAAGCCTTCGATAGAGTATGGCATGACGGGCTCCAATTCAAATTAAAGAAATCACTTCCACACAGCTACTTTGTCATTCTCAAATCCTTTTTGTAAGACAGGTTCTTCCAAGTCAAACATGGTCAAGAAATTACAGACCGGCATCCAATAAAATCAGGCGTTCCTCAAGAAAGCATATTAAGTCCCATGCTCTACCTGCTATTTTCCGAGGAATAACCATTCTACCACCGCTACTTTTTCCGACGACAAAGCAATCTTAGTTAAACATGAGGACCCAACAATCGCAGCTACGCTCCTCCAGCGGGACTTATACGAAATAGAAAAATGGGCGCAAAAATGGAAAGTCCAAATCAACAACGAAAAATCCGTACATATCACATTCACAAAACGTAGAGGGATCACCCCACCAGTTTTTATAAATAACGCTCCACTCCAGCAGGTTCAAGAAGTTAAATACCTAGGACTACATCTGGACAGAGGATTAACGTGGAAATGTCATATATGGATAAAACGGAAACAACTGGGCCTCAAATTCTGTAAGCACTACTGGCTGCTAAGCCGCCAGTCCAAACTATCAACAACAAACAAACTGCTAGTTTATAAAACTGTTTTTAAACCTATATGGTCTTACGGACTTCAGCTCTGGGGAACTACCGCCTCTTCCTCGTTACAATCTATAGAAGGATTTCAAAACAAAGTGCTTCGTGTTATATGTGATGCGCCCTATTTTGTCAGAAACATCGACATCCTAAGTGACTCAAAAGTAAACACAGTGCGCAAAGAAATAAGTAAGTGTAGTGCTAAATATTTAATTAGACTATCCAACCGTCCAAACGCCTATGCAGTCAATCTGCTTGACAATAGTGAACAAATACATAGGTTAAAATGGTTTAAACCTTTAGATTTGCCTCACAGATTTTAATGACTTTGTCTTGTTGCAACTTAAAACCGCTGTGCCTTAGCAAGTCAAAACAGAGAGGTATTCGTTGGAATACTCTCACATGCCATTAGTCACGCCCTATTGTTATTATTCAAGTGACCCTGTATTTACTTATTGTATGTTATACAGATTGTAAATAGTAATAAACTAATAAAAAAAGAGGGTGTAACATTTGGTATTTTTGGACAAACGAAAGGTATGTAAATAGGTTGCAGGTTTGTTTTAGATTATTTTCGCCCCACTAATGTTTTACATTAGTGTATATTTTCGTGAATTTGAAATCGATATTGTATCATTATCATCGTAATCACTAACGATAGCCTTCATTATTTTGTCAACTACAAAGTTGTCGTCTTTAAAATAAATTGTAGTGACAGCTTGTGCTTGCGGCTGACGCCCGTCTGTTTCTATTTCTTTATTTTTGCCATCACTTGCTATCTTTTCTATCAGTTGGTGGACTAATGTGGATATCAGCAATTTTTATATTTTGCCAAAAGTCATCGCTTTCTAGCTTTGCTAACCTATAACACAAAATTCCTGTAAGAGTAAATATTTGTGTCCCATGTTCCATAATTGAAACTTGACATTTTCAAGAAGTGTATGAAATACACAGTATTGTGTATCAGTTGTATAAATACAAAACATGTCATATAGAAATATATTTACCCAAGTGGTTATTTGAAAGACAACAACTGACAGAGGGATTTCTAGAGGGTGTTGTAAAGTTGAAACGGCGAAAACATGAATTAAAACTAATCCCACATTATTTGAAACTACCATTACAAACTGATTTTTAAATTTTTTTAAAAAGTACTGTAAGGTTTTTTGTATATTTTAAATCGAAAACACCTCGATAAACCTGAATACAGAAATGTGGTTCTGAAAGTATAATGTTATAAAAAAGGCCACTACAGGCAACGGCAAAGAAGATGATTGTAAGAACAACTTGCACCTTTACGTTATTCGATGTGGTTAACACTTTTCCAACAAAAAAAGGCAGAAATCCGCTCTATCATTTGCTTTTTGCCATCACAGCTAAATCGAATCTACATGGACCGACCTTCAATGATTAATTAATCGGTCACAACTTTTTGCAGACCAACACATTCAAAGTGTCGAAACTGGATCAACACCGTATCAACAGAAACTGTAAAATCGAACATAATTTAGGCAGATGGTCCGAGTACAATTGGATGAAGAGCCTTCATTTCGACGCACCTTTTATTAGGATGAGTACTGTAGCGATCCACGACCTTCAAAATCGGGCACCCTTTCAGCAGCTTCGTCAAAACAATGGCACCCAACCGAGACCCGTAACTCTTTCACTCTTGTCTCTCGCGGACCGCAAAATTGGAGAGATCAGTAGCCGTGAAACGCTCGGGCTGGTCGCGCGCACTGCTTTCATCCGTTCTTGTGATAACTTTATAACGCTAGCGGTAGCTGGCTCTGTTTTATCAGCTGTTTGGTGCCCAAGTGCGATTTTTGTGCTCCGAAGTCAGGTGCTCACAATAAAGTAAGTCAAAGTTGGTTGTTTCTTCGGCTTCAAGAACCGTTACACGCCGGTAATTAGTATTAAATTTCAATCGCAGAATGTAAAATGTGGAAATGTTACTTTTTAAAATCAATTATATTCAATAATAATGTCAAAGTTTTTCAAATTTACGAGTGAAAACACTCACACGATGCAAATTAATTAAAATAATAATAATAATAATAATAATTTTCAGCTTCGATGTTTATTTTAAGTTTAAGATACAAAACTGGTCAGTGATGCATCTGAAGTACATATAGTGAACTGAATTTTGGTGACTTGAATGCTGGTGGGCAAGAGCGACCTTCGCGATCGTACACGAAATATTCGCTTAAAATTTGAAAGTTTCATCGTTCACGTGGCAACGGTGAAAAAATATAATTAATCTACTAAAGACTATTAACATTATACTTTTGGGTGTCTTTTAACTATGTAAAGTATTGTTTATTTCTAGATTTGTAATAAAAATTTAGAAAATTAATTAAAAGTTTGATATATTTGCTAAAATATTTTTTTATAAATTTAAATTAAGCATTTACCAAATGTTTATTTATAATTTTACCACAACTAATATTTTCCACCAGTTTTTTTAGATGCTACGTAATTATTGTTTAAGTGGGAAACCAAGTAGTATGTAGTTTTATAGTAGGAAGATAATATTTTAATAATGTATTCAAATAAATTAACCACTTACTGACAATAAAATGTAACAAAACGTGTATTTCAACCTAGCGTTAAATTATTAAAATTAAATTTACATAATGTCTAAAATTGTACAATCTCTTCAAATTGGGTAAAAAGTTCTTCTTACGATATATATAATATTATATTTAAACACACACAAATTAACTTGTTTAGGGAAACTCCACCGAGTTTTCAAAAATAATAATTTGTAAATAATTATACAATTATACGCTTATGTGTACACCAATTATTTACTAAGATTTACATTGTTTCATAGTAATCAATTAAATTTTATTAAACGTCTTCATTTGTCAGATGTATTCATAATTTTATCGACTAGCCCATTGGATGCATTTCCAGTCTGTTCTTATATCTAAGGACACGTACAAATACTATGTATCATTATGTTGGGAACATACCATGGTGCATTCCTACACTTCATAACATTATTTTGGAACCGATAGATAATTGCAATATTGTTGTTGCTATCTGAGCCCCAAAATTGTATCCCATAGTTCCAGATGGATTTTATTATTATTATCTAATCTGTGTTATTTGCTTCAAATTAATCCTAACCGTTTCCTTTTCGTCAATATATGTTTTTACCAAGTTATTCGCCGGTCTAGGTACACAGATATTTTGCATATTTTTTGTTTTTCAATTTTTTTGCCGTTTAATGTTAATGGAGTGTAGTTATCTTTTTTTAGTGTAAAATGTTTCTTGTAGCATATGCAAGATTAGCGTGAAAAGGCAGAAGATCTGCATCTTTTTTAAATGTGGCCGTTGTTTTTAATCTAGATTTTGGTAGATTTGCTTTATACAGCAAGTATAATGTCAAAACACTTTATTTAAGAACTCTTGATGTTAAATTAGAAATATGATCTTAATAATTCATATAACGTATATGGTAAGTTCTTCTTGATTTTGTAACATAACCCCTCATGCCATATTTTACCAAATGCTTGACTTATGTCAAGAAAAACAGCCCTCAGTAGCACTACCTGTCAATGTTACTATTGATTTTCGGGATCACTCGTTGAATTTGCTCCACTGTTCCCTATTTAAATCAGAAGCCAAATTGATAGTCTAGGATTAGTTGGGTTTTTCCTAATCCCGTTTTCAGCCTTTCCGACATTATTTTCTCGAAGACCTTCAGAAGTATCAGAAGTTATTGGTCCATATGATGTTGCTTCATAAATATTTTTACCAAGTTTGGACAGCATAATTATTTGAGCAATTTTTCAGGTTGTTGCACAATATCCTTATCTTAACGGGCCGTTAAATCGATAAAATATGTTTTTATTTCTTTATTTGGCAATTTTTTAAGTAATTTTCCGTAGTTAAATCAAAACCTAGCTCTTCTTTAGGATTTATTTCTTTCTTTACAGCTTTCAACTTCAGTGTAATTTGTTTTTTAATAAATCCATTTGATATGATGCTTCAAGGAATTTTGATCCTCTTGCACAATCATTTAAAGTATGAATTGAGTACAAGGTTCTGTTCCAACAACCGTTGAAATTACCGAAGTTAAACGTATATCCGTTGCATTTATTTTATGAATTATTTATTTGTACAGTTAAAAGCTTCAGGTACATCGTGCAACAAGGCGAGAAAATGTAAACTCTACAATGATAATTGTAAGTCCTTACATAGGCTTATTTGTTCTAACTAATAATTATAATATCTATTGATATTTCTACAATTACAACTAAGTCATATAATTCATGTTAATTAGCATTATAATTATTTTTTAATAGATTACATAAGAGCTTTGATAATAATGGTAAGGCTCTACGCCCCGCGTGGGGGCACGGCCTGCGAACTGAGAGGTTAAGGCTCTCATGAGTTCGCTCTCTCTGCCCGGTCGTTGCGCACCATCTCTGATGCGGGGCGATGTGGCAAGCACCGCGCCTAAGACGACCGCCATTATTACCCCTTGTTCGAATGAACGCAGGTACTCAATTATTTTTAGTGACTGAGTAGGCCACCCGAAAGGGTTCAGAGAGCACCGGGAATTGAACCCGGATCCGTCAGCATTGCAGCCCGTCCCTCAACCATGGGACCACGCTGGCACAACATAAGAGCTTTATGTATCTAAAATCATGTTAATAGCCTTTCTCCAAGCATTAATAAATGTTTGCAAGTTTATGTGAATGCAAGGTAATCTCATCTTTGTTTAGAATTTTTTATGCAGGCATGGGTGTCGAGATTCGACATCTGACTCGAGAAAAATATTTTTACTGTTTTATTAATATAAAAAAATTACTAAGCAAGGCCATCATAGAAACCGAACCATAAATTACAGATAACAATATTTGCAATAATATGATAATAATTTGTTACGAGTTAATTGAAATTATATATAAATTGCATATGCAGGATATTCCACAAGGATATTCTACGTCTTCATGTATAGGTTCTTCAAAACATTTTAAGCAAAAAAGTTTCAATTAACATAGGTGGAATTGAAAACCGTTTTTGAAATATCAATGAAGCAAGTTAGGGGTTTTTGCGGGTGCTTGATCGTTCTGGGTCTTCCTTTTTCCTCGCGACCGGTCATCATTTTACCTGATATTATAATTAGTAAGGATTTTTAATTTGTTTTATTGTCAAAACATTGTCTAACACCACTGAAAATAACAAATGTGATAGGAAGGGACAATTTAATTTGGGTTTTTCGAATTAATGGCTAATCCTGCTTCGATAGCTACAGTATCTAGACCATTAAAATGTTTTTGGAGAATATAGGATTTTACCAAAGTTTTAACTATTATCAATATACTTACTAAATGACATTTTAGCGTGAACTACGGTTACTGCTTTTGTGCAAAGTTTTTTTGTTAACATTGCTTCACTATCTAACTTTATTTAATAAATCGATGGATAACAATTAATTTTTACTAAAAATAGCAACATGTATAGCTTTAAAATAGATTATTTTATCGACATCAAACTTGGTGTACCAAGTCAAATTTTTTATAATATCTAGAATCTTTTAAAACACCTGAGTTTTTAAATATTCTTCAACAGTAATTACTGAATAATTATGAGCATTTTTATCTACAAATTCCCTTCTAATTTTTTTAGTAGATAAATACGTAACAAGCTGTTGTATGATTTTAGCAACCAGTTCACTCACTCCACTTTTCTCTGAAACCTTCAGATCCATATTAAGTTTTTTGCGTTGCTTTCTTTACTATAAATTGCTACGCTCATTTCTTGCAATATTTAGAGGTAATATATACAATTGAGTATAGTGATCAATTGTACAATTAGGTCGAAACTTCTGACCACCTTTTTTGAACTCCTCATTAAAAAGTAGAATAGGAATGTCTCATAAACCCGACCCATTGAAACACCCCTAAGGGGGGTTTTCCTGCTTTTTTTATTTTAAAGTGACATATCTCATGAACGATAATATATAGAGTGCTGAGACCTTCATAGTCGATTGGTTGGTCTAAGTTTGAGTTTCCAAAGTGTTTATGAGTTTCAACATTTGTATATATTACCGTTTCGCCCCCTGATCTTGTTAATTTCTAAAATTGGCTTAACTATAAGGTGTTAATATTTGCACACCTTTAAAGTTAAGACATCTATATGACAACGAAAAATTTAGTAATTGAGATTAACCTCTAATTGCACATCTGAGGTTTAAGTAAAAAATACTTCTGAAATCATTAAATAGCTTTATAGTTCTTTCAAAAGATTTCCACAGAACCCACATTTTAATTCTATAGAAAATCAGTGCCAAAAACTAGATTTAAATATTTCAAACCACTAATTTCAGCTAAAGAAGAATTAAGAGAACACCTGCAGGAAGAATGAGAGAAAATATTATTTGACTCAACATTTAAATTTGTCATGTATAGTGCTTAACATATTAAAGTTTTTATAATTATATTAATTATTATGTAATTAGTAATGTTTTTAATAGGTTTTAATAAATGTGCACATTTTTTTATTTAATTGGATATTTACACTCTACTACTATGTTAAGAAATAAGAAATTTTATTGTTTGCATGACATGTGGGGGACATAGCCATCACTAGTCTCCCGGATAAACATACATGAGTTTTGATTAAGCTGTAGGAATATGTCCTATGGCTAATCTTTGTTTAGATTTTGAGAGAATTAAGGAGATCTTTGGGTTTTATTGTTTGGATGAAATGTAATTTGCCATTTCCTGCGTACCGTTTCTTTGTCTAAAATATTTCTTTTTACTATAGTGGGGTAATTAAAATTAACATTATTTAGAGCTTTTCTAAGTGTAGCTGGTAGTCCTGTAACATTTTTAATAGTTACAATGAATTCATGTGCGCTTCTTAAAGTTACTTCCAGCGTGACGGATTTGTTAATTTTTGAATGAGCGCCTAGTTTGTATATTTCGTATGAAGTAATGCGATTGATTAAAAAGATTATATTTTGGTAGCTCTATAGTTAGAGAGTGCTCATCAGTAAGATCTAACCAGGATTCTGCTTTAAGATTGTTGTGGTGATTTTTTACGATCTAGAAATTAAGCAAATCTAGTTGGATAAGAGAGAAAGTGCATTGGTTTACCTGTAGAGATGTATTGAGATCAATTTGCTGATTGTTGCTTTCAAAAGTTTTCTGCTTTTAGTAATGATTTGATGTGTTTGGCATTATAGTCGCCACTAGATGGAAATTTATTTCCTAGTACGTAAATGGTGTTCATAATGCTCCTGTTGGTTATTATGCTGTGGAGAACAATAAACTGTTAAAACGGTTAGCAGACTATTCCAGTCTTCAGTGATACAGCTGATGCAGCTTGAAGATGTTCAAACTTTTTTTTGGAAAGTTCAAATGTCATAGTAAACTTTTGACAATAACAGACTGTATATTTGGTTATTTTTAGGTGGCTACTATCCGTGAAGTGAGATTTAGATATTAGCATTGCACTGATGGAATGATTTGAGATGGAAGAAATTATTTTATCTTTGTGATTCACTAGGTACTGAGCCATTGTTATTTTTGGAGACTATGATAGTTGATAAGTTTATATGGCTCCTATTTGTTTCGTTATGATCTTTAGTAACTTCTTTAATTCATTTATATTATTGGTTTTATTTACTCTCGTAAATCGTTATAGTGTTGAACGTTCTGGTAATTAATACCACTGACTATTTGAGTAAGGGTAATATATACTGATTGTAATTGTGGTTGATTAACTTGTCCACTTCTCTGTAGTGGAAACATTTTGCGTTATAGTTTTTTACAAATTTTACAAATTGGACAACCCCTGTAGTTCGCAGACTTAATACTCTGGCAGTTAACACAAACGACTTCACTAAGTATTTTTTGCTTTCCGTTGACACTGAAATGTAGCATAACAGTTGGGCTGAAAAGTTCGTAGGCTAACATAGAAAAAAAATTTTTTTTGATAAAATTGGATTTTATTATTCAATATAATTGCCTTCGAGGGCGATACACCGATTATAGCGATCATACAATTTTTCTATACCATTTGTAAAATATATTTTGTCTTTAGCCTCAAAATAAGCTTCTGTTTCGGCAATTACCTCTTCATCGGCGCTAAATTTCTTTCCAGCGAGCATTCTCTTGAGGTCTGAGAACAGGAAAAAGTCGCTGGTGGCCAGATCTGGAGAATACGGTGGATGCGGAAGCAATTCGTAGCCTAATTCATGCAATTTTACCATCATTTTCATTGACTTGTGGCACGTTGCATTGTCTTGATGAAACAGCACTTTTCTTCTTCAAATGGGGCCGTTTTTCGTGATTTCGTCTTCAAACGCTCCAACAACGCTTTGTAATAATCGCTATTGATGGTCTGGCCTTTTCAAGGTGATCAATAAATACTGATGCCATAAACCTTGCTAGCCGATTATTGCATCTTTCCACTCTTTTGGATTCGGTTCATCGCGTGCAGTCCACTCGGCTGACTGTCGATTTGACTCTGGAGTGTAGTGATGAAGCCATGTTTCATCCATTGTCATATATCGACGGAAAAATTCGTTATTATTACCGTTGAATATCGCTGAACATTGTTCTGAATCAACGACACGTTGAAACTTTTGCTGGATTGTGAGCTCGCGCGGCACTCACTTTGCACACAGTTTTGCATGTCCAAATATTCATGCAAGATATGTCCAACACTGTATTTTGATATCTTCAGAGTCTCAGCTATCTCGCTTAACTTCAATTTACGGTCATTCATAATCATTTTGTAAACTTTTTTATGTTTTCGTCCGTTACAGCCTCTTTCGGGCGTCCACTGCGTGCATCGTCATCAGTGCTCATCTCGCCTCGTTTAAACTTGGAAAACCACTTCTCAACGGTTGATTTTCCTGGTGCACAGTCTAAATAATGCTTATCAAGCCAAGCCTTGGTTTCAACGGTATTTTTTTTTGCCAAAAAGCAGTGTTTTATTAATACTCGAAATTCCTTTTTATCCATTTTTTTAAAATTAACAATAGTTGCTTCACTCAAAATACGATATCTCCTAAACTAATAGTCCGACAGTTGTCAAATTTATACACGAGTCTTTTGAAGGTTAGGGTTAACTAAAAAGCACATGGATTTAATACTACTAGCGCCGCTTATGTGTCAGCCTACGAACTTTTCAGCCCAACTGTTAGTTGCCAATAACCTTTACATATTTTGGATTTCTGTTTTGCACATTGAGGTATTTGGCGCTTTGCTATCAGTGGTGGTGATTTAAAACTGATTACTGAATATGTTTATCTATTTGTTTTATAAACATCTTTATTACTTTTTACTGGCTACAATTTAAGAAAGAATATAAATGGTGCTATTTTGGCTTTTCGCTGTCTAACATTTGCAACATTGGTAACTGTATGCTTTTTTATTTGGAGTTCTTGTTTTAGTTTTATAAGTTAGTAGAGAGATGTATATATATATAGAAGATTTAGTTTTTGTCTTGCTAAGATTTTAATTATTTTCGAGTATTTGCTTGAAGATTTTGGTAGCACTTTAACTTTTTTTTGGTAAATTTGTGTCATAGGTACTCGTCTTTTGCTATTAATTTAAAAAGTTATAATAGTTGGGGCAATAATTATTACAGCTGATATCCGTGGTGGTTTGAAAATTTTGTTATTTGGTGTTGCATTCCAATTTTCATTTTAGTTGGTTTCATTTAAGGATTGTAATGGTTTGTAAAATTAAGATAGTAATTTGACATTTTAATTTGTAATTACTTGTTAATCCGATTCTTGAGGGTACTGAATTCGTTGTAATAGTTGGGAAAGGATTTTTATGGAGATGTTTGAAACTGCAGAAGACGTATTTGGTGTTTGCAATAGTCTAAATTTTGGACATAAATTTTTTGTTGGTACTTCTTGTGAGTATTGGTCATTTGTGGAATGCGTTGTGCATGTTAATTTGGGTGAATTTGCATAAAAGGAAAAGTTGTTTATTTTTTATAAATATGGTTTAATTGTAATAAAAGTATGTGTTCTAGATACACAATTAAAATTAATATGCAAATGCGGCTGACTACATTGCAAACCTGGCTTGACGCACACCGTAGTACGCGGCAGAGCTACTGTCGTTAAAATTTATTATTATACATCTTCGGCAAACGCTGGTTAGAGAAATAAAAATAGCCAGTTTTATTCAAATTGTTCTTAAATTTATAAATTTTTACAATCTTTGCACAATCGGGCAATAATTCCTAGCGTTATTCAGGATTCTTGTTTCTTTGAAACTAATCTAAAGATGGAGAGTTTTCGGCAGGCATATGTTAATTTGCGGACGATTTTTTCGAATGATTGCGGAACAAATTTTAAGTTCTAATGTCAAAAGATACATAACTTAAAAAATTGAGTTAATGTTAGTGATTCATATAAAAAAAAAAACATAAAACTGTATTTTAAGTAAATTGCTTACATTTTCTATTATGAAAACTACTTTATTTTTGTAGATGAAAACACACCCATATTTCTCTTTGAATTGCAAAACATGCTTATTAGATAATAGTTTGAAGGACACAGCATCATCAATAAAGATTATTCCGAACAAAAGATTTGAATATTTATATTTTTCTTTTTCTAATTAGCATAATGACATAAGAACAAATAGAATAACGTTATAGACAAATGTTTGCTAATTCAAATATTTTTCATATGTTATAAATGGAAAAATTATCAACAAATTACTTGTTGATGAAGCGTGAAAATTTTGCATGTCAATATTTTATTCATTAATTAGGCACAAAATCCTTTACGTGTTGGTCAACCGGGCTCATTATTGCAGAAAATTTAAGTGCGGGAACTTGACCTTAGCGGGCTTATTCTGCAACTCGTAGTAGTAGATCGCAAACACAAAGCGCCGGAAAAGCCTCGATCGAAAAGCTGCAGCAGACTCTAACGGAATTTTTCTCGTTTTTCTTAAGCAAGGTGTGTGCACCGAGGAATGCCGCTAATAGTTTTTGTACAAATGCAATAATCGCCGAATCATTTGTGTTGCTGTAATGACTGCTATGTTTTTTAAGGCGCATCGATCGCAGTGAAGCGCCAGTGTGGCCGTGTGGTTGAGGCACGTTGGGGTGAACCCGGGTTCATTCCTGGAGCTCATTAAATAGATGTGTAAAACCGTATTTGCTATACAAGGAATAATCAAAAATTAAGGTTTATTTTAAGATTTTGTGCATATGTGTCCTATTTGTTGATTTGTTAACAAGACATATACGCTAGTTTCATATAATCGTACAATGCAAATATTTTGTGCTCCGCGTATATTTCAAATAACTTGAGAAAACTACCGCATGTAAAATATAACTTGCAATCTGTTTTTCAATGCAAGATGCAGATGAAATTGACTGTGGAATTTTTGACATTTACCAAGGTAATGGGATAAATAATTTAATGATACGGAGACAGGTACGGTGTTTTACTGCAAATTTTAAAAATGTGTACGATGGTACACGTCGTGGGTGTCCTTCTTCAGTTATTGTTAATTTGGTATGTGCTTAAGAACACAGGGTTTGAAAAGAGAACTGTTTCTGATGTGCTCAAAAGATACAAGGATACTGGAACTATAAATGACCGTAACCTTAGTCACAGGTCAAGAAGTAAGCGGACACTGCAAGCACTCAAAGTTCCGAAAGAGAATTTGTCGAAATCCGCGTCTTAGGCAGAAGTTAGGCATTCGGATGAAAATGTTTTGAGATACTGTTCAAACCGATGATCTTGAACTAAAATATGTAAAACGTGGTACACGTCACTAAATATTCTAAGCATAGAGCAAAAAAGGAGTTGGGTGACGAGCTGCAACGAACTACAAAGAAGGTATGTACGTAGGAGATGACCTAAGAGCGTTTTATTTTTTGACAAAAAAGTAGGTAGAAGAGACATTTAACCATCAGAATATCAGGATGTATGTAGGAGTGTATAAATAAATACATAAAAACATTTGAACCACAAACTAAATTTATGATATTATATAAATTTCTCTCAAACCTCTTTTCCAATAAAAATCTGCGTTGCTACGCAAATCAAAAGTCGATTATGCCATATGACATAAATTAAGATAAAGGTGTGTGCAGTTTCTCGCGCAAATTGGAATGCTTTGAAGAAGTCTAATGAAGAAGAATGGTATAATTTCTCACAGGAGGCTATTTGTGCTACAATAGAGTGGCTAAAATAAGGACTTTTATATAAACAAAAGAAGAAAAGTTTGAGTAATGGCTATATTGTTAATAAAATATAAGTACAAAAGAATGTAGCTGAACTTACTAATTTTCTGTTTACCAAAAGAAATTCACCATATATTTTGTTTGGGCGAGGGGTCATTACCGCACTAGTACGTTGTGTTATTGGATTATGGAACTTATTTTTCCTCAACACAACTGACGTAATAATGTAGTCTAAATTAAAGTGATCCAGACTGTTGTAAACGAATCAAATAGTAAGGAGCTCAACTGCAATATTTACTAGCGAGTTTGGACGACATGCCATATATAAGATTAGTCATTATTTTTTGGACAGAGTAATTTTACTGGAGTTGTTCTTATGAGATTATCTTACAGGTCATGTGTTTAGAAACAAACAACTTATACTGAAGTATTTATTGGAGATTTTCCGATGCTAGATTTAGGAAATATTTTCTCTGCTACCGTTAAAAATACGGAACTCTCTACTTCTTATTCTTCTTCTTCTGTATCCTTATACCCCTTGGGTATCGTATGAACTCCCTATTTTAATATGTTTAAATGTCCAAGGAAGACACTTCTAGCACATATTATAATCATTCTCCTTTTTCCAACATTTCATTGCAATTTAACCTATGTGGTTAATTTAAATAGATGTTCTTTGGAATTATCTTTTAGTGTATTACATAGAGTAGGAAAACACGTTCTTATTAATGAAAATAAATTATAAAGTAAAAGATGGTGTGAGGGTTGAGAAAGTGATTAGGTTAGAGGCAGGCAGTCGGAAAGTTTTGTCTAGAGGGGGCTTTAATTGCCAACATATTGTGAACGAACGTACAAAAAGCTTTTGCTGTCAAAATATACATTCGCAATAATGATCCTTGCGTCTTGAGTCTGCGTTTTCGACCTAAAATTGATTTTGTTGTGAGCAGGGAACTTTAGAAGTACTGATTTTGCAGTAAAAAGAGGAGTAGGCAAGCACCAAAAATATTCCATGCGGTTAGAGATTGCATTTTGTAGGCTCTGAGGTGCTTTGCGTGCAAATATGCCATCGTTCTTTACTTGTCTAGTTGGATTTTGCACCAAGATCCATACAAGACGGTTGTTGTACTGGAACGTTCTGAACTCGAGTGGCTAAATCTCCTGTTAATGTATGGAAACATTTTGGAAAACGTGTCAAATGTCGCAATTATTTTTTTCACCGGCGAAGCAGCACAATTCCATTTGTCGAAATAAGTTAATAAACAAAACTTTTGTTATTGGACCAACAACAGCCCTCGAGATATATGTGAAAGACCTCTTCACGACGAACGATTTGCTATTTGTTGTATTATAAGTAAAGTTGTGGGTCAAAGGCCCTTATCTTTTTGATGAGAAGGCCTATGTGCTACAGTTAATAATTCGATGAATTTTTGGATTTTGCATCTCAATGCACTCCAACTAAAAAATCTTTGGTTTTAACAGGGTGGAGATACAGCTCACACAGCAGACGCTTAAAAACTTAAAAAACTTAAAAAGTTCGTTACTGAATTCTATATGTCTGTCTGTCGGTCGGTCTGTCCGGTCTGTCTGTCGGTCTGTCGGTCCGACACAAAATTTGAGATTTTTAAAATTTGAAAATTAATTCTTATAGGAAATTTTACGCTGATTTCGAATTTGAAATTCAAAAATTTTTATCTCGAATAATTTTCGAGATATTCGACTTCGAATTTCGGGAAAATTTTCGACATTACGATTTTAAATGTGATTCTTATAGGAAATTTTACGCTGAATTCGAAAATGAAATCGAAAAAATTCTATGTCGAATAATTTTTGAGATATTCGATTTCGAATTTTTAAGTTCGTTCTGGGATTGCTTATAGAGCAATCTCTTCGCCGGCCCCATGTTTTCCTACTGGGATCTGTTAAAACTGATGTTTAGAAATGTTGGCTTAGGACCATCCAAACTTTATGAAATGCGATACATCAAGAAACCAACCGTATTTCTGAACATTCGTTGGAAAGAGTAATAGAATAGAGTTAGAATAAGACTTCAATAATGCATGAAAATTAAAATAAAACTTCCAGATTTGTAGTTGTACTATGTAAAAATTAATTTTGCGTATCACTTACAATTTTTTTCTTTATTCAACCTTAAAAAAAGCCAAGTTACCTGAAGATATCGATTGAAGTTCTGTTCTGTATTGAATGGAGTTTCAAGTAGAATTATTTAAAATTCTATATAGTTATCATTTTTTTATTAACATTATATAATGTAACTGAATAAATTAGGAAATGTTGGTATTAGCAGGAAATGACTTCCTCATCTTTTTGTAAGGGATAACAGCATCGAATTTGCTTTTGTAATTCAACAGAAAATCGGCCGTGGATGAACACGCTAAAAGCTCATCGAGCGAACAAATAAACCATGCTTTATTCATTAATCGAATGCCTTTGCGAAACAATCGATTTTGAGCTGCCAATATCCACGGTCAATAGCTTTGTTTTGCACAAAAGCCTAATTGAATCACGTTCGTGACTTGTCAGGGCTATGAAACGCCGCCGGTCCTAATTGATCGCTGCTCTGCAAACTATCTCCCTTGGTATTAAGAGTGAAAGTAGACGCATCTTGTGTTCGCACACAGAAACAATGCTGTCGGAATAGCGCGCACACAATGCATTGTAACGTAACGGTTACGTTTTCCCACGCTAGCAGCTTACTTGATGAAGGAAAAGTTTTGCTGACGGGATGCATTAACATTTTTAATGATAATTAGCATCTCTGGAACATTATTAGTTAAAATGCAATAATAAGAAGTTAAACAACAAGCCAAAATTTTAGGGTAAAATTTGTTACATACCAGCAAAAAAGTCTAACATTTTTTGTAATAGAATGTATACATAAATAGTATCCGACAATCTACACTTAAGGCTGTATTATTAGCCGGAATATTAACTGCATTTCTTCTGTTAACTGCAATAGAGTGATAAGCTATATATTCTCATATAATAATGTTAAACAATCAGCTTGCAAGAAAGATAGAAAATATATAGTATTGGCTTACGTCATTATTAAATGTGTAAACTCTAAGAATTATTTGCAGTCTGATCAGAAAATACACGATAGGAAGTTTTTATGTGCAGAAATGCACCTTGAATCTTATAAAATCGTTCCTGAAAGACCAATTTACTTATACACGGTATTTGACGGTTCTCCCAAGAAACCCATACCATCATGTTGGATGGAAAATCCTGGTCAAAAAAAGTATTGTGGATAATTTGGCTAATTGCATAATTACACGGTAATTGCAGGTAATAAGCCAGCCATTGATAAATTACAGCTCGCGGTGCGTTCGAAAAAAGGCGGAGCTTAGCGCATCTCAGAAAAGTAGCGGGACCGAGAGAAATATTTTGCTGCTGTAATCTCGAGTATTGCGGAACGATTTGTCTGCGCATTTATATTATTTAGTTCGTTTAATATCTGAGAACTGCACGGCTGCTTCAGCGGGTCTCGCAATGATCGTTTGATGAAGCTAAACTCTCTCCTTTTTACTCGTGTGCGCTGCGCGTTCACCCACGCTCATAAGTGATTATACGGTAATTATGCATTTGGCCAAATTATAATACTAGCCTTTTTTGTTCCGATTTTTCCATCCAACATAGTGGCATTGGTTTTTTGGGACAATTGTCAAACGCCTTGTATACTAGGGCTACTCTCATAAATGTTTTATTATGTTTGCATGGCATGGCATTTAAATGCATAAAACAATTTTTTTGCAACTTATTTCTAACTTGAGGAAATAAAAAAATGATTAGGTTTTATGTGTAGGCTGTACAGCGTAATCAATAGTAATTAAATTAACCTTTTTTCTAGTTCGTTTTTTACGATTATTTTGAAGAAGAAGACTTTGGCGATGATCATCTGAATACCTGCATTCAAGGAGTTTGTATCAGAAATGGTACGCGACAACCGGACTGTAAGGGCGAACATATACTTTTAGTTCATAGGTCATGCTCCCACGTAAAGTACAAAGCCCTATCATCATTATTATATATTTATGTGTGTTAACGGGCGCACGTGCGTGTTAGAGTAGGTGTCCGCGGTTGACAAATAAACATTTGAATTTACAAGCTAAATCGAGTTAGTTATTGAAATATTCTCGATGTTTCAGTATCCCCTTTGATGTCATTTTTCCGAGAATTTAACTTTTTACTTAGGATCTCAATCTGACTACTCTTTAAGAAGTCCCAATTGTCTTTGAAACAGATTGATATTTTGTATGCTTTATCTGATCATTTATTGGTTTGGATATGAAAGTTTGGAGGAAATTACACCTAGCTTTGTGTAATTTTCTTATTAATTCAATGTACCTACTTGGTCTAGTTATTGAAAATTTTGAATACGCACTTCAAAGCAGTTTTTGTCAAGAGCCTCAAAAGTGTCGTTATCTCTTCATTTGTTTGAATTTTTTCAGTCATAAATTTTATTCCTAGTTACAAACATATACAAAGTTTGTCAGATTTTTGATGAACTTTTCTAAACCAGCTTGAAATAGTTGATTTCAATTGTTTGTATTTTCCACAAACGGTAAACATACAACTCCTTGTAAAGTTTAATAAGCTTGTTCTTTTAATATGCTTAACTTAAGTCGTCAGTTATGTATTCAATCATTTATTTCCAGAATTGTGTTCTACTTAAAACTATCAGGCGCAAATTGAACACTACATTTAAACTTTGTGCCTTTTCTATGTTTTGTGGTCATTAACTTTGATGCTTGATAGATGTCATTTAGAATTCTTTCTATTACTAAATATAGACAACTATACAAGAGAATAGTGAGTTACTATTAAAAGGAACTGCAAATTTTCGAAAAATTTTTGCGGATACGGCACGAAAACTCCGTTAATTTTTTTTTATTGAAATAATGCACTAAATGAATCAACTGTCAGTAGATTTATTGCAACTTCTGATGAAACTGGATTGGTAATGGATGCAAGACCTTGTGAATATCGGCGTAGGGTAAGATCCTATGAGCATATAGCCATAGTTAGGCAAAGTGTCTAAAAAACCAAAAACGTCGACACGACAAAGCGCACAAGTGAATATTTTGGAAAGTTGCCATCAACAAATACTCATTAAAAACTTATACTTCAATGCATATAAAATTCAACTGACTCAAGAGCTTACGTTTGCTGACCATGCTTGTCGTCAACAATTCGTCAATTGGTTTTTAGATTTAATTGTCCTTTTAGCTGAAATTTATCTTTAGTGATGAGCCGCATTTTTAACTCAGCAGATTTGTGGCATTTGGGATTTGAAGAACCTTTGCATAACTCATACAAATCAAAATATCGTTACATGAAAAGTCAGATTTTTGTTAACAGTTGGACACTATGGGTCTGTAACTAATTTGCTTCCTGCAGGACGGCGCCACCTGCCACATAGCTCAAGCAACAGTCACAGAATGCCGATATAAACGTTTATAAATGTTAGATAAATTATGCAAAATTAAAATAATCTTGTATTTAAATTTTTTATGAAAGACAAATAATCACTCTTCGCACAGTTAGTTCATTTGATGTACTATTTGGACCAAAAATTCCACGGAATTTTCGTATCGTCTCGACAAAATTGTCACCAGATTTTGCTATGCGTTTTTAACAATAATAACTAGCCGTTCTTTTGTATAGAATCTGCAAGAAATTGTAGATGACATCTGTCAAAGTATCAGAGTTGTTGACTACAAAGCAAAAAAAAAAAAACTAATTTTTTGTCGTTTGCGCACAACCTCTTAGTATTCGTTTCAGAAAAAAAGCAGAGTAAAAATATGTAGTTAATTAAATTAGTTATTGGTTTTCTGGTATTTTTTCTAAGTTATTACATTGTGGTTTTTTGTGAAAACCTTAGTTGGCTGTGGTCTCCAAGAAAAGCTCTTTTTCCCTTGTCTACGATATAATAATATTTGATGCAGTTATTTTAAAAAATCAGCCGTTTTTTCCTTTTTACTGTTCAATGAACAAGGTTGGCTATGGCTGAGCATCAAAACAATAAAATGTTTATTAATATTATTAAAGCGCCAAGGAAAAACACACACTGTGAATCGAAGAAGCAATCGATTTTAATGTTCGAGGGCTTTTTACATTCGTCTTAAAGAGACGAGGTGAAAGTTATAGTTTTGAATGCGATCTGAATTAACCATGACCAGATAATAGCAGGAAAAGGGTGATCTTTTGACCGAAAATGGTATAGCGAGAGAAGCGCGCGCAAATGTCGCCAAGCGCAAGTTAATAAATTGTTTGACTTTCAATAGGATGCAATTTGCGTGATATTTGTTTATAATTAATGAATTTTAACATATAGTTCGCAGTTAAACATTGTTAATATTATTCTTCACAGAAGTTTCTCAAATAAAATTTGCAATCATAATTGTACTACATTAACGAGATGGAGTATTTCAAAAGAATAACTTCTGAGAAACGGATCAAACCTTATTTCTCAAGCAAACTAACAATTTTAAAAACTAAAATTTAAATTAAAACTTAAAAATAATAATTAAAGATAGATTGTTGTTCAAAAATTTGCGCCTTTATTATCAATGAACAAGTTACTCAGATTTTCTAATTCCTTCTCCTTCTATCTTTTAAGAGAAATCTAAAAAAGAGGGATTAGAATGTGGATCATGTGTAGTTGCCTCATCGTGCTGAACCCATTTTATTATGACATAAATCTTTAAATTTAATTAACGTAAAATATTTATATTTACTTTAAAGAAAATGCAGATAACAAGTGCCAGTTAGAATACCTTAAAAATACAGAGAACAAGAACTATCTAACATAATTTGGATTTATATTAATTTAAAGTTGTCTATTGTTAAACATTAATGAGTCTATAGAAGCTTAAATTTAAATTGGACTTCTCACTTATGTTTAAACCGTATACAAAATTTCCCGCGTTTTGCTGGTCTCCCATGTGCAAAGTTTGTACTATTCACAATTTATAGAAATTAAACTTATGCGCTTTCTATGACATCCAATACTCAAGGCCATAGTCAACATTTATCCATTATTTGAAAACTGTTAATTATTCCAGGTCATCAATGACGTACCCCTTAGAAACTTTTCCCAATCCAGTATATTTCTCTGGTTCAAAAATAGTGAAGTAGAACAGGCAAAAGATCAGATTTCTTCTATGACTGTTAGTATTTTTTAAAAAGTAGGCAAATTGAGACCCTCAAATAAAAAACTAACTCCAATCTCTTTTGATAATGGCATCAAAGTAGATGCCGAAACGTATGTAACTTTGCTCTATCTCTCTAACAAATCCTTTATCTGTGACAAAGCTTTTATCGATTTTTTGAACTTTCTTTATATTCTTTTCTGTTATTGGGGACTTGATAAACTTCCTTTTGGTTTTGATCGCATAACTTTTCATAAGTTATTTTTCCTGTTCATGACTTCTACTCTAATTGCATCGATTAACGTTAGCACATTCTTGCCAGATTCTGTAGAAGGATTCATTACAACAAAAGAGGCGTAATTTAACATTTTGTCCAGCAAAGTATAAACATGATTAAAATTTGCAGAGAGAGGTTACAAAGAAAAGATAAATCTGATATAACTCAAGAGAAGTTGAAAAAACACAGAATACTACGATTTTTTTTATTAAGATGTTTTATTGAAATAAATGTGTACATATGTAGTAAAAGTCAATGTTGTTACAAGGTCTTGTTTTGTTTAAAATTTGTTATAAATGGGTTTTATTCAATCTGGGTCATAAAATGTCATATATAAGTTAATTAAACGGTTGCATTTGAATACTTACATAATAGCCTACGTAAAATATAATATGCATATCAAACTTTTAATGTACAAAAACTTACTACACTTGTTCTATAATTGAAATATTGAATTATCGATATCTATAACGAATGATTTTTGGCCCTATGTCCTCCTTGACCGCCACTACCAAAAAATGCCCTCCGCTGATTTTCATAATTACGGTAATCAGGCTGACCCCAATTTGTGGCAAATTAGCCCCGAGCAGGCTCTGCATAATAACGCGTTGCACAACCAACGGACATGACATGCCACACGCCGAATTATCCAACGCTCGTTTTTCCAGCCAAGGCTTCGTCGGCTGAGACCCCCGATTTGGCAACGCCTTTTAATTGCCACCGCAGCACCTGCAACCCTATTGTTCTTCTTTGCCTGTCTGCCAGCACAATGCTCAATTAATCAGACATAATTTCCATACGCAGATCTGTGGGGAAACGTCACGACGGGTCACTGAACGCCGCAGCGATGGCGCCGAATGTTGCTCGAGAAGGAAGTCTCTCACGTGGCTCTTTTGACCAACTTGCCAATTTGCTCTTCTGCTGGTACATTGCGTAACCGTCAATGAGAGTTTCGTGTTTAAGTTGGAGGAATGAATGCGTTGCTTTAAAACGTGGTCGATGTTGCGAGTCCGACCACACAAAAAGGCGTTTTGCACTTATGGGCTAATGGATGACCTTTCAAAGTAGTTTTGGCAACTTGCAAATGGCGCTCATTAAGATTTAATACAGATACAACTAAAACCTGAAAATTAGAGTTTAATTAATTTGAGTCAATTAAATAGATTCTGGCGTCCCTAATTTAGAAAGCTTAAAAGTCAGTTCACTTTTCCTGAAAGCAGTTTAAGTGGTTTTCCGGTATTCTAATGGTTAATAACCATCTTCTTTTAATGTCCCTATTTTTTATTCTTGATGCATAGAACATGCAATTAAAAATTACAATATGTTTTCTTACTTCTTTAACTTTTTCATATTTTTTACACAGTCTAAAGAATAAAGGCCAAAATTTGGTAACTTTGTGCAATTGTATTTTTGCGTCACTCTGCGTATGACTCTGATCTTTCACCATAAGTTTGCTATTTATTTCGGTCAAGGGTTTATTTTCTTTGAAAACATTGTGGAACTGCAGTATTGGGATATTAAAATTTTCAACGAACTTAAAAAGTTCATTACTGAACTCTATATGTCTGTCTGTCGGTCGGTCTGTCGGTCCGTCACAAAATTTGAGATTTTTTAAAATTTGAAAATGGATTCTTATAGAAAATTTTACGCTGATTTCGAATTCGAAATTAAAAAATTTCTATCTCGAATAATTTTCGAGATATTCGACTTCGAATTTCGGAAAATTTTCGACATTACGATTTTAAATGTGACTCTTATAGGAAATTTTACGCTGAATTCGAAAATGAAGTCGAAAAAATTCTATGTCGAATAATTTTCGAGATATTCGATTTCGAATTTTTAAGTTCGTTCTGGGATTGCTTACAGAGCAATCTATCGTCGGCCCCATGTTTTGTTTCTAAGGACAAACCATGAGATATAAAATATGGCCGAAAGATGAACACAAACCGTAAATAATAATTGAATATATTTCATAAATTAATAGTATTACCTTTTGTTATAAGGAAATCACTTTGTTTAATTAAAACGTTAAAATTAACAACGAAATTAATAGCTCATTAGTTAAACAATTATATTATCTTTACTGACAAACAACAGAGATTTCAAGGAGGCAAATCTTGCATAGATACAATATTTATAATAAAGCAGGTAGTAGAAAAAAATCTTAGAGTTTAATGCACCAGCTTTTTTACACTTTATTGATCTACAAAAAACTTTTAATCGCATTCACCTAAATTATGTAATTAACTTACTATATGAGAGACAAATAGCCGTCAACCTAATTAATGATATGTACAAGAACAACCAAGTAATAGTAAAAACAAACAGCAAACTAAGTGACCCAGTTGCAATAGAAAAAGACATACGACAAGGTGACTCATTAAGTTCACTATTATTTAACTTTATAGTGGATGAAATAATCAAAGAGCTAGATAATCAAATGAAAAAAGCAACGCTCAATTGAAGATAGTATGCTACCCCGCAGAAACTGAAAATAATTTACAAAGGCTTTAGAGCACGTGAGAAATATAATATGATGATCTCTACAGGAAAAATGAAAACAATATTAATACCAAAAGAGTCAATTAGATATAAACCAGTTCTAAATAATAGCATAATAGAATAGGCGATATCGATAAGTAATTTAGTTGTAGCAACAATTTAATGCAACACCTTAAACGAGGTACAATAATAAATATCAAAAGTAAATAAACTAGTAGGTTGTCTAAATGGAACAAGATGATTCAATCATTTTATGCAAAAAAAAAGATTAGGATCAAAATTTACGAGAGTGTAATAAGACTAACGCTGATATACATAGCAAAAAAGAAAGCGGATTCAGGAAAAACGGAGATATCAGGAAAGATAGTTTAAAAAATCAAACGGGACAGAATTCGAAACGAGAAAATAAAATTAATTATGTGAGACATAAAATAACACACTAGATTAATCATAGAAGAAAAATATGAAAAAACCACACCTGAAGAATGAATGAAGATAGACTTATGAAGGTAGTTCATGATGATCTCCGCAAGGCAAGAGAACTATCGACAGTTCACGAAAATGACGGAAAAACGTCTAATCTCAAGTCTGGTTAAAGAACAGACAAAAATCGAACCATTAGCAAGATTAAATAAAAGTAACTTTTGTTTCTTTTTTATTAATAAAATTATTCACATGTATGTTAGATCACTTTCTACAGTTTCGTTTTTGTTGATTTACCACTATTATTTTAAGGTGCCGATTTCTTGCAGTTTTATTTTTTGTTTTTGTTAAATATTTAATATATTTATTTTTATATTTTAAGATCATTATTTCCTATTTCCTTTCATTATAACTTTCTTTTTTTATTTGTGTATTTAATCACTTGGATTTTTGACCTTATAAACTATATTATTCAAATGTTATTTTGATTTCATATATTTTTTGTCAATAATAAATGGAAATGGAAATGGAAAAGTTGTAATATTTTTAAATCTTTACAGTGATAATTCTAAACTTTTTTCGTTAAATATTTGTTTTTTTATCAATATTTTGTATATATAATATTTTTGTCACTGAATAAAAAATTTATTTTTCTGAAATTGTGGTAGAGCTTTTTTCCATAACCACACTTTACTGTTTCTTCCTGAATTGGTATTGTATTTTAAAGTTGTATTGTTTTTTACCATTTCATGTGTTTTTGTTTCTTCGTTTAAAAACTGCACTGTAATGCTATTGTTACTATAGTTTTTTTAAACATATCTCTAACTAAAAGTTAAGCTAAAATGTATGGACACTTAGGTTATGTTAAAGGGTCTTCTCAATATTCAGTTACTGAATAAAAAATGAAAAATCGGATAAACCCTCGAAATACCCGAAACATAAAGCAAATCTAGAGAGTAAATGAATTTACTTCTAAACTATATTTTGTATCTGTTATGTAAAGCAACCTTTGGCTGTTTTATTTTTTTTATATTTTACCGCATAACGTTTGCTTATCAAACGATCGAGCAAGATTTAATTGTTTTCATCAACTCTTTCGTAGCATAGAACGTTTATTTAGCAAACTTAAAGAAAGTATGTTTCTCTAATTAATGAAAACCCATCGCACTGTTGTTAAAATTATCAACTGATAGCAAGCACTTAATTGGCGAAAAGAAATCTAAAAAGTTTTGAAATATAGTAGGAGAATACTTATTTATAGTGTTTATGCCTCAATGATAGATCTCATTTTAATTTTTATTTTTTCTAATTTTTGCCTATATTTTATAACAGGTTTTTAAGTTCCTATTTATTAAAATGTCGTGTTGGGAATTTGAAATTTTTTTTATTTCCAACTACAATTGCAGTAGATATATTTAGAAGAAATATTCTCTAAAGTTTTGCACTTGTACACGTACGGCAAAGATGATGTTGAGAGGACCACTAATGAATCCACGAGCTAGATGCTGACATCTTCGGTTCACTGTCAACATCACCAGATATTTTTGTTACAGGAGTGGAGGGGGAGTATTTTTAAAACCAGCAAACCAAGATTTAAGTTTGTTAAAACGATTTTTAAATTTATGAATCTAGGTTGCTTGTCTGTGTTATTTCGGGCAATCTCTTACAATTAGATAACACTATCGAATAATTAGCAACTGTCGGTTTAGATTTGCTTTCTGTGGATGGGAAAGATTTTTATAGAATATGGCAAACAACTCCATCGTATGCTCAATTTTCAAAATACTGGAGTACATAATCTTTTCTAACTTTGACAAGAAATTTAAAATAAAAAGTGGTATACTGATGTAATTAAAACCAACTGCAGAAAAAAATAAATAGCCACTTGGTGTCGTAACAGTCATGTATCGAGGAAAGGATAAAGTTATTAGAATTATATTATTGTGCTGAAAGAAGGCAAAATTTCAAAATTTATCGAGAATCAAAGCCTAATCAATAAAACTAGAACTTTATTGAGAAGAAGAATATTGCAAGGATTTTATAGTAAAATCGCATCCGACTCGTTGGCACAATAATAGTAGTAAATAGACGTTTTGCTAGTAGGGTCATATTGTGAGGTCAAGTTTCACGCTCGATAAGCAGCGAGGTCGGTGGTAATCAGTTTTGTAAAAGCAGCTTGTTATGACATAGCAATTTAAATTAATTCTATAATAAATCATCAAAAAATCCTGTTAACTGTATATATGATGCATGTATTCTAACTAACAGTCTATTGATGTATCAATAGTCTGTTGATATCAGAATCATCTCAATTACAGACTCTTCAAGCTTATGAGAAACAGCTGAGCGTAGGATTTGGCGTGGGCTAGCAAATTAGTGTTGAAAGCATAATTTCGTTCTATCGAAGTCAAAAGAAAATGTCTCCCAACATTAGATCTGTTTGCACGAATGTAATATGGAGCGTTTTACAGTTTTTTTTCGATAAAGGTGAAAACGCAAGCTAGGCGGCTGAAATGTGAATAGTGTTTATGGTTATGATACTGCAACAGCCAATCAAGCGCAGTTTTCGTTTCGTCGATTCCGTTCCGGTAACTTCGATGTCAAAGATGCACCACGCTTTGGAAGGCCAATTGTAAAAAATGTGGATAAAATGATGGAAATGGCCAAGTCCGACCGTCATATTAGCACTGTTTTTATTGCCCAGGAGCTAAACATTGCACAAAAAACCGTTTGGAACCATTTGGAAAAGGCTAGATACAAAAAGAAGCTGGATGTATGGGCGCCACACGAGTTAACGCAAAACCTCATGGAACAAATCTTCATCTGTAAATCGCTGCTGAATCGCGACAAAGTCGACTCATTTCTGAAGGGGATGGTGACTGGCGATGAAAAGTGGATCACTTACGACAACGTCAAGCGAAAACGATCGTGATCGAAGCGCGATGAACCGGCGCAAACGGTGGCCAAGCCAGGATCGACGGCCAGGATGGTTTTGCTGTGCGTTTGGTGGGATTGGTAAGGAATCATATACTACGAGCTGCTTCCCTACGGCCAAACTCTTAATTCGAACCTGTATTGTAAACAATTGGATCGTCTGAAGGAAGCACTAGGACAGGAATTGTGTTTCATCAAGACAACGCCAGGCTACACACATTGATAGCGACTCGCCAGAAGCTCCGGGAGCTTGGTTGGGAGGTTCTTATGCATCCACCTTATAGTCCGAACCTGGCACCACGTGATTATCACCTGTTCCTATCCATGGTAAACTATTTTGCTGGTGAAAAATTCGCCTCAAGAGAGGCTTATGAATATCGATTGTCCCAGTTTTTTGCCAATAGGGACAAAGACTTCTATGAGAGAGGCATAATGGAATTACCTTCAAAATGGCAACAAGTTATCGAACAATCCGGCGCATATTTGACCTAAATCGGTTCATTCTAAGTATGTTAAATAAAACCTTCAATTTAATGCAAAAATAATGGATTTCTTTTTACTAGACCTATTATATATATAAAACAACGAGTTATTATTGTTAAAACTCATTGCAAATTCAGTGAAAATTTTGAGGTACGAAAACTTTGTGGAGTATCAAATGAATCAACTGTTCGAAGATTGGTTATAAAATTTTATGAAACTTAATTAATAATAGATGCAAGGCCTCGTGAGTATCAGAGTAGAATAAGGTTTTGTGAAAAACTTTCTAACCATTCTAAACCGACAATTCGTCAAATGATTTTTAGAGAATAATGAAGTAAATTCCCACTTTAATCGAAAAATACTCTTCAATGATGAGGTTACAAAAAAAGCTCTCACGAAACTCATCAAACGTAAAAATACAGCCTGAACGAGTTACTGTTTGGATTTTAGACAAGTGGCGTGATATTTTTTGAAAATGATGCTGGACATGCTGTAATTGTGAATGGTAATCATTATCGTTATATAATAACCCAGTTTTTGGAGCTAACTAGCCATTATAGATTTGGACCAAATGCGGTTCCAGCAGGACGGCCCCACCTACCATACAGATCGAACAACAATTTCCTGGTCGTGTAATTTCACGAAATGTCGTTATTAATTGGTTAGAAAGATTTTGTGATTTAATACCGTGGGACTTTTTTTTGTAAATCGGCGTTCTCAAGAACGAAATCTAATGTGTTAGCGATGAGATTTATCGCAATATGTGTGAAACGTCCGAATACGTCCTAATCTAAGGACAAACAATATACAACAAATGTATAAATATATGTTTGTAACTTTTTTGCTAGTAATCTCCTTCTACATATCATATTAAATACTTCTATTTAGAATCTCCAAACTTCAGAGGATGTACATTTTATAGGGTTTGCAGGTTTTTCTCCTTTTTAGCGGACCCAGTTTTTAAGATGGATACCAGCTTTACTTTTGTCACGTCCGTCGTCTGTCATGTCTGTCGTCTGTCACGCCTTATAACGTTTGATCAAGGCAGCTTCCAAGCTGGAGACCAGCTTCTATTTTAAACCCTATAGTTTAGGTTCATGCATAGGGTCCACTCTGCTTTACCTCTAAAGCAAATTTTCGCTTGTTATCCAATAATTGTCTTTATTACAATTTTTTTTAGTTTTACATGTTTTATTTATTTTAAGTTATTACTTTCTTCTACATGTCTTCAATGGTTCCTAACAACACGTGTTTTAACTATTGGCCCTATATGAATTATAAGCTTTAAGGTAAATTAACATTTAGTATACATTTTATCTAGAATATGTAAAGCACTTGCAAATGACAACACGTTCTAAACATCGCTACTTGTTTTACAATGCGTAAAACAACCGCTTTTGAGGAAACTGGTGTAATTACCTAGGAATCTCAGGTATTTGTTATTGTGCCGACTATCTTTTCTAACGTATAGTTGTTCTTTGTGGCTCGAACTGAATTTCAAAACAAACAAGTGATAAATAAGTCGCACACCGAACGATTTTGTGCAAAACAAACATTCGTTCTTTTCCAGAAATGGAAAGTTCCTAATTAAGCTGCAAAAAAAGACATTTATAATTCACGATTCTCAGGCCATTGCGTGACCTAAAATCCGACGCTAAAATCGAACACCAGTGACTAACAGTCTCTTTAACCTTAAGAAGCCGCAGTGTGCTCCAGTTTAGCAACGATTTGCTTTGGTCCGATAAGGCCGTCCATGCTCGATCAGTTGCGTTTTAGTAAGCACCGCGTGTATGTGTTAATATACATGGTTGGGAAAGTTTAAATAGGTACTAATCATTTATAGTGCTGGTGCGGTCGGATTGGTAGGGTAATGTAAATCTCAACATAATACACACAGACGCATACACACACACACGCGCGCGCGTGTGTGTGTGTGTGCATGCATGCATGCATGTAGGTATGTATCTGAACAAAACTGTAAACTAAAAAAGGATATGAATTACATAAAAAATTGTAAATAGTAAATTAAAACGAATAGAAAAAATAAGTTCGATAATAATTATAATTTAAAGAAAATTGAGGAAAAGTAGATAATGTAATAGTAAAATATAAGAAAGAAGATAAGATACAACAAAGAAAACAAAATCAATAAATACTAAAGAGACTTAAACCACAATATTCAGTTATCAACAAAAAAGAAGTTGAGGATTATCAAATTATATGATAACAAAACGAATAAAATATTAAAAAATAAAAAGGTCTTTTAAAAGAACGAGGTCAGAAAGTATTGAAACAAACTAGGCGATTTTAAAATATAAAGTTAAACATAAAATAAAAGCTGCGTTTGAATTACCCTGTATACAGGAATGAGAAACGGATATTATCTATAGTTCTAATTTTTCTACACCTTTGGCTTATTTTTTGGCCTAAAGCTGAAGATATGCTTTCTAGCGCCAATTAGCAGACGTTTGTTAATGAACTTAGCCAAACCGAAAGGACGAGCACCGGCGCGTAAGTACACGGTGCGTGACGACTGTAATGATAGTAACAAATTAGTTGCTGTGCCAACGACGTCTGGGTGGCTGTCAGGTATGAAAGCTGACCACGTGCAGAACTGTTGTCTAATTAGATTAATCTCAACGAGAACTTTCCTCGAATAAGGAGTATGTTATTTAACGTTGTTAGGGAACCATTTCCTTAACTTATAAAATGTGGGTTCGATGTTTATATATAGTGATCCAGTTTTACCGATGAAAATTCAAACACGCAATATTACATTCAGATAACGATAGTTTCTCTTATAAAGAATTATTTCAAAACGCTTTGTTTTTTATTTTGATATCTTTGGAACTACAACAATTACTTGGTAGGTTACTTCTATTTTTCTAAATTATAATCTGTCGTAGACATTAACAAATTTACCAATTTGAATTTTGCAACATTAATATTTTTTTCAAAAAACAAATTTTAGCATTATTTGTATGACAAATTAAAATTCTTTTGGTATTTTCTGGTAATTCTTAAATTTTATTTGTAAAAAAAATAAACCACTTGTATATGTTCTTTAAGTAACATCATTCTGAGATTATTTCCAATTAAGTATTTGGAATATATAATAGTGTGATTCAACAAGTAGTGGTATTCAAAAATAACTAACTACTCCCCGGAACTTCGGTTGTGCCACAAATTAAAACGCGTAACCGGCGCATATGTGATGCTACTAGATGGCGTTGCTGAAGCCCACAAATCGAAAAGTAGTAAGCTATTTGTGGAGTAGTGCGAGTGCAGTTGTGAAAAAAGCGAAAAACTCTAGAAACAAATAAGCATGAGCATGGTTTTTTAGGAAGGAGAGAGAGAGACTTTATGTACAATGCCGCTCGGCAGTAGTAGAAATGTATAAAAATATGCCAACGGTTGCTTAAAATGTATAGTATAGTCACGAAAATTATTTGAGCGTGTAATCACGTCAGACAAATCCAGCAATCAGCTTCAGTCGGCTGTCTATAAGTAGTGTGAGCTTTACGGAAACTGTTGGAGCGATGGCAAAAGAATATAAACATTGAAATTTGTACAGTTAGAGTGCCAAGCATGTGCGAATGCTACAAGTGCTACTATACTGTTCTGCTTCATAAACCAACGTGCCTAAGCTAACGGTGTCTACCAGTTTTGTGTTTAGATATTTGTATAAATGTCTTTAATTCATTAAGTTTGAGAGCCGTGGTGGTTTAGTGGATAGGTCGCTAGACTACGAAATCAAGAGTTGCGGGTTTGAACCTCGCTCTCGCCAATTCAATCGCTGGCATTTTTACTACCCAGCTCGACTCAGGCTGCAATAAATGAGTACCTGGAGGTTAAACTCTGGTGTAATAAAAGGCGGTCGGTACGTAGCGCTAGCTACGTTACTACCCTTGTGTACCCTAGGCTCCAGATTGTAGCAGATCTATCCTGTTACGAACCCATAGGCCTTCGTGGCCTGTTATGGGGAACTATTAATATTACAATTGATTAAGTTTTTATATACTTTTGTGGATATATATATATATATATATATATATATATATATATATATATATATATATATATATATATATATATATATATATATATATATATATATATATATATATATATATATATATTTTATGTATGCATGCATGTATGTATGCATGTATGTATATATGTATTAGTAGTGTTACTGATTTTGTTTACTTTCAGAAAACAAACTGCCAGCCGATTTTCTTCCTCTTTTTATTGCGTTCTATGCTCAGCATACGACAACTGCTTTAACGATGAAAAATGCAGTATTCTTTCACTTTTCATTGAAATTTCGGAAAAACAATTTTTAACTTTGACCGCTATCTGAAAAAAAATGACGAAATACGAACTCCAACGTTAATTTTTTTCCCGCAGCTATTAAAATGAAAATGCCAAATAAAATGGATAAAAACGCTTTTTAAAGATATGTTTTCAACTACGTCCGTTTCTAAAAGCAAAATAACTATTGATCTTTTTTATGTATTAAAACAGCAGTGATTTTATAGTATCAGAACTTACGGCCTTTATTAGAAACGATAAGAGGAATGCATAACTTTGCAGACGTTGCCTTGTTTGATATAATGCTTTTTGAAGGTTTTTGACCTAGATTATTAATAAATAATAATTAGGCTCTTTAAGTATGTAACATCAACCCTGAAGATGTTTCCATAGTAGTCACGATAAAATTTCTGGACAATGTTCATATCTCAAATAAAATATCGTTCGCTGTAAGACTGAAGTAATGCTTCTAATTACCTTTAAAAACAACTTTGAGCAAGATAGTAACAATAACGGATAAAAACGGTGACCTCCAGAAGGCTATTTATCTTTCATTATGACAAGTCACATAATTAACTTAGTACAATACTAGTTATCCGACAATGTGGACATGTTTTGGTCTAAGGAATTCTGGCCTTCCAATGCTCTATGTTTAAACTCTATAGGCTATTATGGGTAGTGAGTTATCGAGTTACTAATGTCCAAACACCATCATATAGTTTTTTCCACGTTACTATTGAGCAGAATTCAGGGATTTGCACCAATAGTAGTTAAAGCGAGCGTGCCCGCGTTTTAGGCAGATAATTCTTTAAGTAACAAATAAAAACTTTGTAAGTTTAAGTCAAGGTTTTGGGTACGACAATATATGAGTTACGAGAAAGAGACAAATCACAGATAATTTGGTTGTTGAAAACAATTTATAATGTGATCATTTGGCTGGATAAACAAATTTAAATACGACAGAATAATGAAAGACGTACCATATCCTAACAGATAAGTAAATGCGTGCGAGTTATTATTTCAAATAAGCATTTTGCATAATAAAAAACAAGTGAATAATTTTTTTGCAAGATGGATGTTGCGTTTGTTCATTTTAGACCAAAAGCGATTTGGTATGCGAATATCAACCAACTGTTTACAAGTATTACTGTATGATAAGGTGAATCAGTTCAGAAATGAGTAAAGGAGATAGCATTAGGTTTTTTGTTAAAGAAATTTACTTGATTGACCATTTTAGGAAAATAAAAACCATTAGTGACGAATACCACAGAGCACTTTTGAAAAAAAAACAACTATTGCAGAACAACGTGCTAGAATGTCCAAAAATTGTTTCACTGAACTAATGCTTAAAATTCTTTCTCGTCTGCTCTATGCGCTATATTTAGATTCTTCGGATTACCATCTGTTCCAAAAACTTAAAACTTTTCTGAATGGACAAACGTTAGGATTATTTTTTGTAATCAATTTTTGGACAATTGATTTATTTGGTGCTCTGTTGCAACAAAAAATTTTACGCACAATTCCCACCACATGTGTAATGCATTTTCACAATAATAACTTACTGAACATTTGTCTAATGTTCTATATTTACTAATCGGAAGAATCATATATGAATCACTTCAAAATATTAGTTGCCTACCGCAAAACAGAAAAAAGCCCAAAGTTTAAATCCGTTGTATAATAACTCTATCGTAACAATATCAAGTGCTGAAATACAACATATTTAAGATAATTATATAACCGTTTAACATATCATGTTTAGCATTCTTTAATTGCAAAATTTCTAGTGTATAATTTAATATTAATTATAAATTATATTGCATAAAAATTAGCATCCTGTTAAGCTACAATTAAGTATTACAACATTGAATCTAATTAAATTAAGGAAAGACTATATAAAAACCAATTTTATTCTAAAGAAAATAAGATAACAATTTAAAATACGCTTATTCAAAAATAATAATAAAATCTTATGTTTTTTAAGCCATATGCGAATGGCCGTGATAAATTTTACCTATCTTACAACTATTCTGATATTGATTTAATAGCCAATAATTTTAAATAAACATTTAGCTCAAGGCGAGTTTTTATATCTTAGTTTTTTCTTCGAATTTACCTTAAAGGTGTAAATTTTCTATAAGCACCGTATGTTTTATTATGGGTTTTAATTATTATTGATTGCTTATTTTAATGGTAACAATTCACTATAATTAAAAATATCAATCTAAACATAAAATACAGAGCTAACTAATATTTGTTTTGTACTTTCATTGTGTATAAGCTTTTTTGAACTATTTTATTGGAAAAATCGTATAAATCCCATCAACATTAAATTTCTACTTTCGTTATCCACCACTAAGGCACTTGGTGCGCTTGGTGCATCAGTTCCTCAAATACAAACTTAAAATGAACTCAATGTCGTATTTAAAACAAAACATGGGGCCGGCGAAGAGATTGCTCTGTAACCAATCCCATAACGAACTTAAAAAAACCTTTCGATTTCGATTTCGAATTTCGGGAAAATTCATCCATATTTTATATCTCATGGTTTGTCCTTAGAAACAAAACATGGGGCCGACGATAGATTGCTCTGTAAGCAATCCCAGAACGAACTTAAAAATTCGAAATCGAATATCTCGAAAATTATTCGACATAGAATTTTTTCGACTTCATTTTAGAATTCAGCGTAAAATTTCCTATAAGAGTCACATTTAAAATCGTAATGTCGAAAATTTTCCCGAAATTCGAAGTCGAATATCTCGAAAATTATTCGAGATAGAAATTTTTTAATTTCGAATTCGAAATCAGCGTAAAATATCCTACAAGAATCCATTTTCAAATTTTAAAAAATCACAAATTTTGTGATGGACCGACAGACCGACAGACATATAGAATTCAGTAACGAACTTTTTAAGTTCGTTGAAAATCAAATATGTCAAGTGAGTAGAACACACTGTTTACAATCCTACGCCAGATCGCCGGTTAGTCTCAAGGATTCTGAGGAAATCAAAAGCATAACAATAATTACAAATAACAAGAAATAAAAACTGAGCAATTTATATGTAATATTACATATATGACAGAAGTAAAAAATATATGAACTTTAAAAAGAATAAATAAAGATCAAACGTAATATTTTATTATTTTCAAAAGTTAAATGACAAATAAGAGAGCAATGTACAAATCAAACTAATTGTATTACAAAGGAAATGAAGAAAATATGCGGATAATTTGATTTCTTAATAAAAAATTATCTAAAACAACGTAAAAAATATTTTAACCGTTTTTTGGACTGAGTAGGATATAAATAATAAAAATGAGAAAAAAAAATAAAATTTTAATACACCAAGACAAAGACATCAAGTTTTCTTTGACAATATTATAAAGGTTGTAAAATAAAACATTATATTACTAAATATAGGCTGTTCTTAAGTCGATAGTCCCATGTAATAGTAAATATCTTTTTTGTTTGCCTAATGTAAATTATTATTAACAAATCTCACTCTAGATCTTACAAAATTCTATTTTAATTGTTTAAGTAATTCCAGTTCTTGTTTACAGAGCTAATGAATTTAGTAATGTTAAAAATTTTTTTAATTTACAATATTGTCTTTGTATTAAGGTTTTCATTAATATTCTTTAAACAGCAGAACAAAGTAGCACAATGAACAACTGCAGTTTAAACCTCAATTCATTTAAAGAGCCCACTTCCTGTTACACATTATAACTTTCCAGGTGCTTAAATTTTACATAATGCACATTAAATATTTATAGTAAAATTTTATAGGCTTTATTAAAATAAGTGGTACACCATGTAGCCTGAATTTCTTTTACTAGGATTTGCTAGGCCGAAATTTGTGATTGTTTAAAAATTTATTTACGTAGTAAATAATGATGTTATCATCAATGGTGCTGTTTTCTAGGTATATCTAATGTGTAAATGAAGTACAAAATCGGACCAAAAACGCTACCTGGAGGTACTCCTAATTTTACTTGAAAGTAATTATTTTTCAAATATGATTTGAGGATAGAATAGAAAATATGGGGTAGAGATATATTGAGTTGAGTGTGCAGTACACCTATATGTCACATTTTATTGAAACCATGGCTTTTATGTATAGTACACAGCAGTTATGTAGTATTGTTTTCCTCCAAAATCCCGATTAATGGTGTCTACGATTCTGTAAATCCGTTATACAGTAGAGTGGTTTCTCCGAAAACCAAGCTGATGATCTTGGATAATGTTATTTTCCTCTAATATTGCTGTTAATTTTTCCATCGACAATTTTTCTAATAGTTTATATAAGACGAGTAGTAAACTAATTGTTCTATAAGAGTTTACTTTATTTGGAGGTTTCTCAGCTATGGAAATTATATTACTCGAGATACCTTTCATTATACCGAAAGTAACCCAGTCTCAGGGCAGCATTGTATAGTATGATCAAAATCAATAGCTCCTTGCTTAAATTGTTGATGACAGCTAGAGTCTAGCTCATGCTTTTGTAGGGAGATGGCCGCAATTGGTGAGATAATTGTTGCAATGGCAGCTATTGCGGCTGTAGTTACAGTTGTTGCTGTTGTTGTTGCAGCTTCTGATAGTATTGGCTTTAAATACGTAGAGTTAAGTCAGAATTTGTTTGGATTTGAAATTTTCTACTTAAAATTCCTATATAGACCTTGCAGCCTTTATAAGTTGGAGGGGTGTGGATCTTAACACAGGACGCATTTAGTGGATTTTTCTTTTTCGTTTTTTGGACAGATGCGGTTATCCTGTGATCCAGCACATTTGATTCAGCAGGCTGCTCTAGTGCATCTGTTACGTGTGTGGCCATAACACTGCATTTTCTTATGTTTTAAATAATGAAGATATTATTATTATTTTCTTTGCGTTTAATGCCAATAAAAAAGATTATTTTTTACCTAGTTTACCTGTTAACTACATTTAAGTACTTCATGGCATTTATTTGTCAAAGTGGCCTTGCTAGTATCTACTTCTCTAGAGTGATGCAAGTTTTTTTTTCTTCATCTTTAATCAATCCTTACTCTACAAGACTTAAAGTGGAACTTTGTTAACTCAAATTTAAAAACAAAAATAAAACTACTTGCACCGTCGTCCGGTATCTGCTATGTGGACGGACGTATAAAACAAAGTTCTATTTTAGGCATGTATCTCTAGAAAAAGCCAGCGTGGTCCCGTGGTTGAGGGGCGGACTACGATGCTGACGGACCCGGGTTCAATTCCCGGTGCTCTCTCTGATGCCTGGCGGGTGGCCTACTCAGTCACTAAAATTAATTGAGTACTTGCGTTCACTCGAACAAGGGGTAATAATGGTGGTCGTCTTAGGCGCGGTGCTTGCCACACCGCCCCGCACTAGAGATGGTACGCAACGACCGGGCAGAGAGAGCGAACGTATGAGAGCCTTAACCTCTCAGTTCGCAGGCCGTACTCCCACGCGGGGCATAGAGCCTTACCATTATTATTATTATTATCTCTAAAAAGCTGCTCCACAAGATTTCCTCTATTGTACCAAATAAGTATTACAATAAAAAGAAAAGCTGGTAGTCTTCGAAAGATTCAAACAGGTTTCGTCTAGATTATTAATCACAAAGGACCACTCTTGGCATAGCATTGCTATCTTAGTAGATAATCATATCTAAGATAGAAATAGATAAATTTATCCATCAAGACTTCGTTGGCGACAGCAATAATTTTGGAATCGATTGGGTGTAATGTTTTGAAAAAGACGCTCCAGCTACTCTTCCGGGTTGCCAATTTTGGAATTGCATATAGTACATTTGAGAACACTGTACACATGAAGAACAACAGTACTTTGAATACGAGTACAATCGCCGAAGTTTTTTTGTTAAAGCCAACGTAACACAGAGTTTTGGTTTTATATGTCATCAAGTTCGAGATCAACGACTGCAGGCTTCTAATCATGAACACAGCAATATAATTTGTAATTGTTACATACAAAATCCAACTTGATTTTATTTAATTTATTATTATTTCTATGTCGTTTTTCCATTTGACATCCGTTAAAATTTTCTTCTGGTTTCAGCTGACGATTTCCCCAATGCGCACATTTAAAGCTTGAAGCTCTGTAAATTTTATTTCTTATCTCCCTGTCTCTCATAAATGCAAAAATGCATAACTATCGTAAAGCATACAGCAAAAACAAAAATATTAAAAATATACTAAACAAAGCCGAGAAAGACTAATACTAAAGCTTTTGAAAAAAAAATAGCGTTAAAATATTTGGAAAATTAAAAAAAGGATTTTAATGAAACTACTTTTGAATTGCTTTTATGAATGGATTTTCATTGAATATTAAAACCTGGACTTCGGCTTCAAAACTTGCTTTTTACAAAATTTTCGATTACAATTTCATATCTAAATTAATCAATTTTATCATCTGTGTTATTATGTAACGGTAATGATCGTTATTCATACTTTCAATATTCCCAACATAGTATTTAAAGAAGTATGCCCAAAATACACACCAAACAGTAAATAGTTGGATGTGTGTTTGCTTTTTATAAGTTACGCGAGGATTTTCCGAATTCCACATACTCCAACTTTGTTTAGGAATCTGTCCAGTTAAAAATGATTCTCATTGTTAAAGGCGATTTTTCAACAAAACTGAGAATTTATTTTATGATGCTCTAAAAACTAATTTGTAAGTTATCGACAGTGAGAAAGGTCAGCAAATTTAAGTTTTTGTGTTATTTAAACTTTGTAAGCATAAAGATGTGATAAATTAGTGAGTTGCTGAAAGAAATGTCTACATGTTATGCGCGATGCTAGATCGATGTTTTTGGACTTGTAGCGACATTTAGATTAGCTATGCCAATATTCTAACGGGGCCTTACCTGACATTAATACTCGCAAGATCTTGCATCCATCACCGATTCAATTTTCAAATTTTTAAATTAATCTTGGGATTGATTTATTTAGTACATAATTATTTTAAAAAATCCACAGTTTTCTACCGTTTCCACCAAATTCTCATGAAATTAACAAGAATAACTCGCTATACTTTGATATGGCGTTCAATCTAACATATATCAAAGTATCATAGTTGCCGACCCCAAACAGGTGCTTAGTTTAAATCCGGAGTACGATTTGGGCCCCTCTTTATTTCTGGAAAAAGGTAATGCTTTAAAATAAAATCAGAAAAAAGAAATAAATGTCAACTGTATACTAAAGAATCCCAAAAGTATATATTGGAATGGAATGTATAACACCTCTAATATGCTTAAATAATTAACTGGTGTTAATTAAAAATAAAAACAATATTAAGAAGAATTTGGGGAATTAGAAAAGCATGCAAGAGTTTTCTCAGGCAGAAAGCGATGATTTTTCCAATTTTCCAAAAGAATTGTGCTTAACTAGTCTCGGATTCTAAAAAAATATCGAATTTTAATTCAGAGTAGTAGAGTATACAGATAGACACAAAGGAACGTTGACGCAATTTTGTTTATCGTTGTGTCGTAATTCTCATTTAGAGTTTACTAGAAACGTATCGAGCATTACATCAGCAATAATCGTCAAATTGCTATTGCTTCTGTTAAGGGTTTAAGCAACCGTGACTAGCCTGATTATATCAAAATGCAGTTGAAATGTTTAGTAGCTGGGTGTAGTAAATTCTTAACCTAGCATAAAACAGAAATAAAATATGCGGTGCATAAATTAAACAGTAGTACAAGATGATATGGAATAAATACGCTTTCCTTTTACATTTACGTATAGTGGGAATGTATTCCAAAGATGCGGTGTACATTATATAATCTGTAAATATAGCAAATGTATTGAATCTGATTTTTTTAAATCATTTATGTTTTCAATTCTATTAAAAAGGTCTGTCCATAGTTGTTTTACATTTACAATACAAAGGTAGAGTGGAAAGTCAGATACTTTACTATAATATAGCGGTGCGATCGCAAAGATGATTATATTTCTGAATAGTAGCAACCTTACTATTAGTACTCTATGCATTTTTACCCAGGTCTGACGGTTAGTTGTGTTTTGACAGCCTTCGAAAGTGAACAATTTAAATATTTTTGCAATAATTAATTATCTGTGTTGATTAAACATTACTTTTTACGTGGAGAGACCATCACGAAAACCGAAGAAAAGTTGACATTTTATGGTCCATAAGTGGTTTACGGAGTTTCGATGTGGTCCAACCAGCACGAGTGACGTTCCACGCCCAAGACGCCCCGTTGAAGTGACCACCGAGGAAATGATCAATAGTAAAGATTAGAGAGATTGTTGAAATGGTAAACATCTCGGACGAACGCGTAAGGAATATCCTACTCGAACATTTAGGCGTGAGAAAACTTTCAGTCCGGTGGGCAAAATTGCTCGATTTGCGCTAGGAATTGGTGCCGCATCCACCTTATTCTCTAGATTTGGCTCCCAGCAACTTCTTTCTCCTTACAAATATAAAAAATGGCTGGTTGGGAAAAATTCTCATCAAATGAAGAGGTCATCGTCGTAACAGAAGGATCCATTGCAGATTTAGAGGAGTCTTACTTTTTGGAAGGTTTAAACAATTTGAAATATTATTGAGCAAAGTGTATTGAATAAAGAAGACTATGTTAAGAAATAACTAAAAAATGTTATAAAGAAAGTATTTTATCCAAAAAGCATATGACTTTTCCCTCTACCCTCGTAATTACAGTTTTTTTTTGTATAAAAACAATTTTGTTTATTGTTGAATTTAAAAATTCTATATCTCCCGTACAATTGTATGATGGCGAAAACCGTGGCTCGATGTGTATGTGGGTTTTTAACAATACCTACATTCACTAAAATTGCTACAAAAATATTTTTCAAATAAATGCAAATGCTTTCAAGGCCAGTTTTTTAATAAATCATGTTGTCTGTTCTCAGACTATTAAGCCATGTTTCTTTTTTTGGATATTCTTGACCTTTAATTTACAACAGCGGTGGACAGCTTAAAAAAAAGTCTAAAATAAAACTACTATTTTGTGCGCTTTAGCTTTTAAGACGGTAATAAGAGACCGCTGCTAACATAAATCGACTTACTGTAGATAATATCTTCTCACCCAATATTAGAAAATATAAGAGTCTATTTAGTCAAAGAGCAAACGCACGCTACAAAGAAAACTCTGTGTTCACGTATTTACTAAAATTGGTACAATTACATGTTAGCAAAAACTACTGATATTTATAGATCATAGAGGGTTCCTCTTACCAATAGTGAGTCCTCTAAGTTTTAGAATGAACCATCACAAGTATTGCAAGCAAACTGTAATTAATTTTTCAGGATGTACATTCAGCAAGGAAACCGCCACTGCCTTCAACAAAGGATAAAAGTTTGCGGTAGTTCATAAATCCAGTCCGGTCGAGGGCATTACAGTTAAACATGGAAGGTGCCAAATAGAAGATTCCAGGGAACGAAGCCGCCAATGTAAAATTAAAAGCTCTTCGTAATTTCAAGATCGGCGATAGCATCATCATCTTACCAGAGAATAAGTTAATGCAATAATAATACCGCAACAGGAGGACCATACGAAAATTGCTAATTTAAAAACTTACACCGTTCTTGAATGTGATCTCGTAGCAGAACTCCCATTGAAAATTTCTTTCTGGATAGCAATATCAGAGGTATTTCTAAAAGAAAAATGCGAGCTTCCTAAAATCGACACAGATATTGTACAACTACAATCGATGGTCAGCATCATCGTAGTTTTACCTAAAAACTGGTTAAGTCCACCATATTACACCCATGCATTGCACTCTCAACTAATTTTGAGAGTCTTAATTGTTGGTATTAATCTGACATCTACACCTCAGTCAGCCCAAAAAATCAACCATTGCTGAACACAACATATTTTTTTTTTTAACGAGACTGACTTTATGAAAACACAAGTGTTGTCTATTCATAGAAACGATTACCTAAAATTATATAGAGATAATATAAATTTATAAATTTAAAGGTAATAAACAGAAAAGAGAGATTTTAATTACCTACATCTTGGTTTGACGCTCTTAAAGTTCAAAAAACCAGTGGTGTTAACAACTGCCTAGAAGACGTTATATGCAATAATTGAATCCGTCAGCTAGCCAGTTTGCATCAGTAGAGACCTTCAACAAAAGTTAAGACGCAGTTAAGTTGGCCTAATAGCTCAAGAACAGACAGACAAAATGATATATCAAAAAAAAAGTCTTCGCATAAACTTTCAATTTAAATCCTGTACCTACACTAGAAGAATTACTGAAAAGTCGTGATACCTAACAGCTACTCAATTTACAAAAACCTGATACATCACGAATAATTTGGCCGACTGTTGTTCTACTATAATTTGTTGCATTCATTTGTAACACATCACTCAATAAATTCGTAGGATGACTAATAAAACAACAACTGTTAGGAAAAAATTTTTTATTCGTTAAGATGGTCTCCTTCAAGAGTGATACATTCAGTCCAACGCTTCTCTAACATTTCGATGCCTTTTTTGTAAAACAATTTATCTTTGGCCTCAAAGTAGGTTTCACTTTCGGAAATCACTTCTTGATTGGAGACAAATATCTTTCTCTGGAGAATTTTTTTTAGGTTTTCAAACAGGTAGCAGCTGCTGAAAGCCAGATCCGGAAAATACAGTGGATGGGGAAGCAATTCAAAGTGCGATTTGTGCAATTTTGCCATGGTTTGAGCTTTCTCATGAACAAATGTTCATGCAAAATGGTGAATACACTTGCTTCTGATATCTTTAAGGTGTCAGTTATCTCACGCAACTTTAATTTACAATCGGCCAAAATTATTTTGCGGACTTTTTAGCGGACCCAGCTTCCAAGCTGCAGACCAGTTTTACTTTTGTCAAATCCGTCGTCTATCATGCCTTATAACTTTTGATCAAGGCAGCTTCCAAGCTGGAAACCAGCTTCTTTTTCTGTCATTTCTGACATCTGTCTCGTCTTATAATTTTTGATCTGTGATAGACAGAAACATAACGTTTTCAGTATCCAACTAAGGACCATAAATCAAGTCCAAACGCCAAAAATCAGCCTGATCGGAAAATCTCGAGACCGGTTTGACCGGCCGTTGAATTTTTACCGCTATTCACTTTAATTTGAATATGACATTCGTTTCAATAAAGTTTCGTTAAACCCTATAGTTTAGTTTTATGCATAGGGTCCACTCTGCTTTACCTGTAAAGCAAATTTTCGCTTGCTTTATGTTTTCTGGAACAACTGCCGAATTTGGGCGAACAAAGCATTCAATATCATGGATGTTAGTACGGTCGCGTTTAAAATCAGCAAACCACTTCGCTACCATTTGCCTCGATGAAGCAAAGTCCGAATAATATTTGTCAAGCCATTGCTTTGCTAGAACGGTATTTTTTCGCATTAAAAAGCTTTATCAATACACAAAATTCAGATTTTTCCATTGTTTTGAAAATCACAAAAGTAGCGTCACTAAAACCACTGTAACTTGTGAACTAAACGTCAGATTGTCATGAAATTTTGACACGTATCATTTGAATGTTAGTACTTCGTAAAAAACATATAGATTTGTCAATAGTGGCGCCATCTAATAGTCATCCTGCAAACTTATTGGGCGATGCGTTACGCTTCATTAATAGTTAGTCGTCGGTCGACATGTAAAATAATGCATTTTTAAAAATATTTTTCTTTAATGCCGCACCATTTGCACTAACATATCCATAGCACCATATACACCATATATCACAACAGATTTATTCTGGGAACGTAAAAATCATACAACAGCACACTTTTCAGTAGCGGTATACGTTCAGAATGGTAACTCTATCTTTACTGATAAACTACGCTGCTCAGTGTATTTCATTTATAAGAAAATTTATACAGTGTTACTATAAATCACATTAAGTATATATGTTCTCCAATTTTCCTATCGTTATACTCATATGCGGGGGAGAAAAGAGGAACTTACTTTTGGGATAATCCCTACAAAACCGTACAATTTTGTTATCTGACTTATCTGACATTATTCAGGTATATCACCCTTTTGAGTGCTAGGGTAGCCATGCAGTTGAGACATTGAGCTGCAGTGCGGATAGACCCAGCTTTATTTCTGGAGCTCTCTAATGTCTTGTGGTCACTAAAAATAATTGAATACCTGTATTCACCTCGAACAAGGCCTCAAGCTTTCAGTTCGCAGGCCGTGCTTCCACGCGGGATCTTAGAACATTACTATTACATATGAAGACTCTTTTTAATTTATTTTGTTTTATTTTAATTTTGGCTAAAATTTTTATAATAAATTTGTTTTTGCTCGTTTTTTGACAGTATGTTATGTTGCATATTAATCCGGGTATTGGATATAATCATAAAAGATTTATGAACGATTTGGAACTCCATGGTGCAATACGTAATCTCAAAATGTTACTTATAATTAAATTACTAACAACTTCGCGTAATACACAAGATAATTAAGTAACGAACGTAATTACTAATTTTTAAGATTAAAATTGCTGTTAATACCATATTTTTTTAAGTTCCGGTGCCAATTAAGTCTTATTAATTGCAGATGTTGAAACCTCGTTATTGACACGCAAATAACCGTTTAAATCCTGTGACAGCTCCACTTTGGTGAAAAACTCATTACAACACATCGGTTACGCAACGCACAACCCAGACATATAATCAAAGGTTTGTCGTTGACATTTAAACATATACAGAGTGACTCGCAATAAAAATAAGTGAAGCTATTTAGAAGAGCGTGAAATGAAATAAAATTGTGCACTTCATTTATCAAGGTTGAGGTTAGCAGCTTTAATAAAGCCAATCCAGTTTGAAGATGTGTAATTAATTACCCACTAGACGGATTGTTGCTCTAAGCGATTATTTTTATGAGTAGAGCACAAATAAGAACAGCCGCTACTTAATGTGAACCTTGAAATGCTACCAAAACAACCGAAGTTTAAATTTTAATGCACTATACTACATAGTTTCTTAATATTAGGAGTAAATAAAATTTAAATATGTATATATTTTTAAATTGTCTATATATAACTTCTATAATTTCTTATAGCTATCGATAGACTTGTTTTTTAAGCTTTTTCAACGAACTTAAAAAGTTCGTTACTGAATTCTATATGTCTGTCGGTCTGTCTGTCTGTCTGTCTGTCTGTCTGTCTGTCGCTGTCACAAAATTATGGATTTTTTAAAATTTTAAAATGGATCCTTATAGGAAATTTTACTTTGATTTCAAAATCGAAATCAAAAAGTTTCTATCTCGAATAGTTTTCGAGATATTCAACTTCGAATTTCGGGAAAATTTTCGACATTACGATTTTAAATGTGATTCTTATAGGAAATTTTACGCTGAATTCGAAAAAATTCTATGTCGAATAATTTTCGAGATAAAATCGAAAGGCTTTTTTAAGTTCGTTCTGGGATTGCTTACAGAGCAATCACTTCGCCGGCCCCATGTTTTGTACTGCTTTGCGCTATCCCACTCGAACATCAAAAATTAAACTTAAATGAAGACATTAAATTTTGTAGCTGTTATAACGTAAAGCAATCAGTCAAAAAAGTAATGAAGTTTTGGCAGAAAATATGTAACGTTCATATACATACAAAATATTTCTTAATAATATTAACAATACCTTTATATTATACTGTATCAAAAGTTCTCGCTATTCACACACGTTTTAAGCAAACGAGAGCAACAGCTGCCATACATGATTTTAAATAAAGAATGGCATAAAACCCATCAGTCTGTGGTGTTAGCAGTTTTGCAACTTATTTTTCTGTCTAGTATATTGATATGAAACCTTTATACCAAATTATTAGGAAAAAGATTATAATTCATCAATGTGTGATCAAAAGTGGGAACACAACAAATAGACGAGTGGTGTCAAATTGGTTTAAGCGCTATTCTGACGAAGATGTGAGCTTTGATAATATTGGGACTTTTAAAAGGCATCGTTTAACGTTTACATCGTTTGGTCTCTCAAATTCCCATAAATTAATCGAAAGTTTCATTCAGGATGCTTGAAAATTCCACTGATCATCTTTTTTGTTGGTGAATTGTAACTAGACACGACGTAGATCGTTTTTGTCAATCTTAATAAAAGAAATTTGTGAACTCTCCTTGAGCATTAGCCTAATCTAGTGATTTAACAGGATTCCTTTAGCTAAAAAAGATTATGTTAAACAGAGTTTTGGAAAAAGTGGTCATTTTAATCTGGTTCCAGATAGCAGACCTGTTAATGTAGGAAGTATGTTAATTTAACGCAGAAATACTCTAAGTCGCGTTTGATTAATAAAAAGTTCAAGATTTGGACGGAGAGAAAGTATCACCAGTCCGGATATTGCTCCATCCAGTTATGATTTATTCTATTTGATGGAACATAATTTATGTAAATGACGATTTAGTAGTATTAAAGGAGCCGAAGAAACAAGGCGGACTGTGTGTCTGAACCAAAAAATTATTAAAACTCGCTGAATGATATATGCTTATTGAAATTGATAGTCTTTTCATTTTATGTTTTCTTTAGTTTTGTGTATAAATAATACATCTGCAACAAATGGTGGACTTCTGATATAACTTGTTAATTATATAAAAAGAAAATGTTTTGAGAACAAACAAATTCTCCAAGTCAAACTTATAACCTATGGGTTAATTTTTCTTAATGACTATGATTATTGATAGTTAGAAGAAAAATTAACTATAACGCTTTTTAATTTTGTTTTTTCGTACTTACGCCTCTTATTTAACTCAAAAAAGAGTAAAGTTATAATTTTGTTTCAGATCATTAAATATACAACTTTAGCACTCAAAATTACAACTTACCTACATCCCTCAACTCATTGAAGATGAAAACCTTGAACCTAGAAGCTGATTTATAGTAATCTGGCACTTCTTTCTTTGCACTTATTTTTTTTCAACCTTCGCTCTGTTGCAATATTTGTTATAAACTATTACACCCTTAAATATGTTTCTAATTAGAACTTAACATATTTCAACAAATTTAAATTTAAATAAACTTTTTAGTTGCTCAAAAATTCCAAATAGTGAGTGAATTTGTGATGAAATCTCACACGTTCAATATTTTCGCTGGCAAGATAGATTAAGGTTGAACGCTTTCTAATTGAATTAAAATACTCGGATATAAGCAAAGTCAAAGTTTTTCAAAACAGAGGGTTTTATGTAACTCAAAAAAGGCAAGGTGGAAGCCAGAACAGACAATTCGAGGCGATGGGAAAGCGCGGTGGTAATTAAAAATGCGCTACGGAAAACGTTCTTTCGCGGTCTAGGCGCGATTTTCTCTCAAATAGTCTTGGCCCACTTTCGGTCGGGTACGTTTTTCCGCATTTTTGGAATACGACTTTTGCAAGCCTGAGCAATAGCGGTTCTTCTAATCAGATTTATTAACCTAAAGGGCGTGCCCTCCAGTGCCGAAATACCTCGAGAATAAGCATGAGACAATATGGATGCTAGTGTTGCTTATCAATGTCGCACCTGCAAGTAGCACTGCAGCACTTTCACTCGTTATTATTTAGTGCCATGAACGGATGCATAACCAGCTAACTCAGAGGTCTGCGTTTCCTTCCTTGCTCTACTACTTAGGTCTGAATCAGCGAAAAATTATTTAATTATTTATTTTAAACTTTATGGAGAAGAAAAGAAAGCTTTGCTGATAGCTAAAGAAACAATAAAGCAGTGAACATATTTAAATAATTACAAAATTGCTAATTATATCTTTTCTATTTACAAATAATAATAAATCTTAGCAAGTGAATGGCAATTCTTTTCCCTCTCTTCAGAAAGCTTTTTGATAAGACGATCTGGTTAGGAAAAAAACACTGTGTAGTGATACTCCTGTAGCGATCATTTTCACTTTAGGGAGCTGTCAGGTCGTAGGGCCAAGTTTATTTAATTGGTGGACTAAGAAGTCTGAGCAAATGGAAAAATTCAGTATGGAATGTATTGACCTGATTATGAGATATGGAATTTTTGATTATTTCTTGTGTTCCATCTGCAAAGTTATGAGTCTCAACATGAAGATGGCCCTACTCGTCAAAACCATTTTGCTATTACCATTTTTTGAAAGATACCTGTAAAAGTTTTAGCCATTTTTGACGCTTAGTTGTTGTTTGACAGTTGTTTGTATATAAGTCGATGTCAGTGCTTTTGTAAAAATAGAAAAAAATTGAATACCGTGCCGTAATTAAGTACTTGCATTTGAAAGACATTATGCCTACGCAAATTAAATTAAAGGCGAGTTAAACGCCATTAATGGGACTCTGCTCGATGCTGAAATTACACGTGGTCGTACCAGTTTGGCTGATGAGGAACGTTCGAGACGGCCAACAATTGCGACCTCCACCGATAACAAGAAAAATTTCACCAAATGGTACTAGACAACCATCGAATCAAGGTTAGAAAGATAGCAGAGGCTGTGGGCATACCTAAAGAACCCGTTTGTCATATATTGACTGAAGAATTGGGCGTGAGAAAGCTGTCCGCGCGTTAGATTCCGTGCTTGATTTAATCAAAATTTCATTCGAATAAACATTTCAAGGCCCTGCTTAAGCGGCTTCAGCGAAATAAGTCGGACTTTTTGCGTGAATTTATCACTGTCGATGAAATTTGGGTCAACCATTACACTCCTGAGACGAAGAAACAGTCAAAACAGTGGGCTGCAAAGGATGAACCTGTTTCAAGAAAGGCGAAGATGGTTTCATCGGTCGGGAAGGTTATGGCGACTATTTTTTGGGGGTAGTCAGGAAATTCGGTTCATCGACTACTTAGAAAAAGAGAAAACAATAACGGGGCCGTACTACGCATCATTATTGGACCCGTTGAAGACAGCAATTTCTGAAAAACGGCCCTATTTGGAATGGAAAGAAGTGCTCTTCGATCAACACAATGGACCGGTTCACACTTTGACGGTCGCCATGGCTAAAATTTACGAATTACAGTTTGAATTCTGGCCTCAGTGACAATTTCCTGTTTTCTAAACTCAAAGTTTGGCTCGGAGGACAGAGATTTTTATCAAACTAAAAGGTCATCGCAACCGTAGACACCTAAGGGTTAAAGAGGTTGAAGCATCACTGAAGAAAGTGCATCGACTTAAATAGAGATTATGTTGAAAAATAAAATGAATTTGACAGAAAAAAATGTTTCTACATATGTTAGGCTCAAAACTGCCCATGTAATTGGGAATTAAAAACACTGTTGTATCAGTGAAGGTTGTTTTTGATATTAGCAGTACATTTACTTTACATGTAAAATGTAAAAAACCGCATTATATTAGCCGTTATTGGGTTAGTCTTGTAACTACGGTTGACAGGAGATTGAGCGTGATGTTATTTTGGTTCACCAGTTCTGCAAACACATATACTTAAATTCGTTTAGAAAAGCAGATAATTTTTCTCCTGCTTAACTTAGTGTTTATTGCCATTATTTATGGTAACACGAGATCGAGTAGGCAAAGCATAGGTAAGAATACGGTTTTAAAGGTTCTCGTTATTTGATCTGACTAGTGGTCTTGAGTTTAATGATTGAAGAATATTTTGGTTTTGAGTCAGTCTATTGAATGTTTTATTTCTTACTTTTATTATGCATTTTGTAAATAAGGCAGCTGCTATAGTCTGCAGAATGATTTCCCTTACACAAGGCATACTAATCTGATGTTTTGCTTTTGGTTTTTGTATAGATTTTGAATTATTTGTTTTTCCACAGTCAGCAAGCATTTTGCATATTGACATCATGTACATTGAATAATTCCTGTTTTTTATGTGGAAATTTCACATTTACTGTTGCAGAGAAATTCTATTTTAAAAATTTTCTTATTGGTTTCACTAGGTTCAAGATTAACATGAAATAGTGGAATTAGATATTTAGTTATCTTCTCTAGTCCCTTCTTAATATTATCGGTAGGTATTGAATGATGAAGGTATCTGAGAACTATTCTGTATGCACGTTTGTCTTTAGGTTGATGCGTATGATATTTTACTTTTTCATCATCTGTATGTGTCTGATGTGTATACATTAATTTTTACTATGTTACTTTCTACTATTTTAATGTACTAGTGTTTGTTCTTAACTATTGTAGAGGTATGTTTTAGCATTTGGCGATTTGTAACTTCATATGTTTATATTGGGGTTGATTTATAGATTTTTCGAGTGTTATCATTGCTGTCTGATTGCATTGGGTGTAACTTTTTATTGGAAAATTGTGCTGTAAGTATATATCTATTTTATGTACTAACATAAGATTGATTCTGCATAGTACTTTTCGTTGATTGGTTGGCTCTTCCTTTTTGGTCACTTGACACGTGTGAATATCAGCTGATGTTTTGTCGATTTTGTTTTTCCCGGTAGATGTTTTATCATTATTAAAATAGATGAATATTGGGTTGCTATATTTTTATCGTAACCATAAAACGGAATATTAGTGAGTTGACTAAATAAAGTGTTTTGATGTTAATAATGAGGTGAAAAGATTTATTGGTTACCTTAAAGAAATAAATAGTGCTGATATTTGGTTGGTGGTTAATAGTCCGATAGATTAGTTACATACCCATAAGTGGTATTTAAATTACCTGTTTGAATAATTTTTATCTTTAGTCTCAAAAAATAAACGCTTTATACACACTTTAGTATAAAGTCTCAATAAATTGTCTCAAAAAAGGAACCTGCTACAAACCCGCAAAATTATAGAAAACGCTTGATAACGCGACAGTAATGTAATGACATAAACAGGTATCATGTTCACACCTTTGCTATACTGAGAGGTCTCCGAATTTGAATACAATAAATCACGAGCGTAATGCTAGGGAGACAAAAGTACTAATTTCAATGCTAGCGAAAAAAAACACCGTTAAATGAACGCAAAACCCAATTTTAGGCAATGTAGGTTTGGAGTTTATGAGGTCAGTATGTTTTGATACTAATGTAAATCTACCTTAAACTACGACGCGCTTTATTTTTACTACGTGCCATACCTGCTTAGGACGTAAATAGAAAAATGTCACATAGCTTTGTTCGGACATGCTGCGATTTTAATAAAATACATTAAATTGAAAAGACAGCGACTAGCAATAGATGCGAATTAGTCTATAGGAACTTTCCAAATAGTAATAACACGGACATGTCAAGAGAAAGGAAAAATGTAGCTTCTGAAAAACTTAGAAGGATAAAATAAGTAAAGCAATGAACGAAAGTTCATACGTTGGCAGCTGAGACAATCGAAGGCAACGGAATACGCAAGTCGTAAGACTTGTTAGACGTTCTAAAACCGTTCATTTATACATAGTGATTTTTTTCGATGTTTAGGATCTTAAAAAGCAGCTCACTGGAGAAAGATATGTAGTTTTATGAGTCTATTTTATTTTAAGTCATAACTAGGTGTCAAAAAAAATTTTAACTTTTCGATAAGTATTCTTAATAAGCTTTCTTAATATTGGTTTTAGAAGAAATATGTACTGGAAAAATTTAAAGAAAATTTTGTTGTTATTAAAAGTACATAATCAGATTTTCTTTATAATGTAACATTTTTAAGCTGTGATTAAAATTTGTGCTTACTAATTAACAAAAAAAAAAAAGAATTTTTTTTTTTTATTTACTGCATATTTACAACTAGTCTAAGAAAATTATAGTGATGAATACCATTTCTGAAATACTAAAATTAGAAAAGAGTGTTTATAAAGGTATGATGACAATAAACTACCTGACCTATTCCAGTGTCAAATAATTGTGAGGCTAAGGTTATGTCTCCGAAACGATGAAAGCTAATTATCTCAAACTACAACCAACTACACGCTGAACTAAATATCCCAACCATAGAAGAGCACATTAAAAAATTAGCGACAACCTTCTTTAAAAATTTAAACAACTGTGCAGGAGCAGCCCATTACGCACTAGGAATGAGACACATACATCAACGTTTGAAACGTAAACTGACGCAAGATCTCCTTTCAACCGATGATAGTAGTGATAATGAAGTGACAAAACCAAAATAATACAACAATAAAACTAAACAGTGAATGGGTAAGCCAATAGGCAATCTCTAAGCGACAATATTGTTACATGTAATCAATAGTTAACAGAACCATGTATAGCACGACGTTGCTGATCTGGTTAAATAAATTTAAAAAAAAAAAACTACAACCGATCAATAGATAACACCTAAAAAGAACGCACTTTTTAACTTTCCTATAAGGAGGCGTTTCCTATTATCATGAAGTAATTAGGTATGCGCTGTCAAGCTAACTTTTAAGACGTCAAAATGACGTTGGCTTTGTCACGTCGTTTGTGGGTTAGAGAATCTGTCAAAACAAATTAATTTTAATTAGTTAGTGGTGTTTTAAGTTTTTTTTTACTATCCCTCAAAGAGACGTTTCCTAAAATTTACTAATCGGAAGAATCGTAGATTACATCTATTTAAGTATCCAAGTTACGGACCGCAAAAAAAAATAAGGCATGAAGTTTAAATATGGCTTTTAATTTAAGCCACACCTTAGCTTATATAAGAACAATTCTAATATTCAATTTCGCTGAAAGACAAACACAATATTAAGGTTATAAATATAGAAATAACAGTGTTCGTTTACATTCTACTATTTAATAGCTTTTGACAATATAAGAATAATAAAAAAACTAATGAAATAAAAATGAATGATACAATGATTATGATATATTTAACAGAAAATATAAGGAGCATTAAAATAACAAAATTTACGATTTTAAAAGTTTACCTAAAATATAGTTCAATTACAAAAAATATAGTTTTTATATTTGTAATATTTTTCTAGTTGTTTTAACCATATAAAAACTGAGTGCTCTGAACTAAACTTGTTTATTTAGCCAAAGGTACAGTGAACCACAAGCCAACCGTAGTATTCAATTCGCTTTATTTCCAAACCAAATAGCCGTCATCACCATTAAGCACAGAAAAAGCAGTTGTCCCTTGGTTTCCGTCACTGCGCTGACAACGCTCGCGATTCTCACATTATGAGTGAATAATCGGATCGCATTTTTGCCGGTAATGGACTTTCACATTCCCGTGATGTCCGACCTCACAACTTTTGGAAAATTCCGCATTGGCGTTAGCTGCAGAACTTCCGCAGTCTCCCGAAGTGTCCCTCTCTTTCCAAACCAGGCGAGAAATGGACTACATGCTCTGCGATGCTTAGTCGCTTAACGACGCATTAATTTGCCGATTCATTGGCTTGTGGTCGGCTTTAATTTAACCGCAAGTCTCGAAATGAAAAAGGTGAGATACATTGTTTAATCAAAAGCATACGGAGCTAAACTTCTCTTTTATGTAATTTATCAGAATTTGCAGCTTGAAATATTCAATATTTATATATGCGCCGCAAAGATCGGGAAACATTGTCGTGCATTTTTACTAATTAAATTAAATTGTTTGGAAAATAATAAATTATTGTTTTAATTCTATAGTGATATTTCACACAAGCATTAATTAACGTGGCCACCTTTATTTTTCCCCTACTCCATAGCTAAACAACAAAATTATTAGGATCAAAACACAATATAGGTAACTTACAAAATCAAAGACATGAACATTTCGATTAGGTGTAAATCAAGGGTAAGATGTCAAGCTAACAAGATTTGTAAGAATTCTTGGTTTTATGCACTCCTTCAAATGTTATGATTGTTTATTGTTTTATCTTGTTTTTATTCTTTTCAATATTTATTTTCATAATTTTTATCAAAATTATGTAATTACTTAAAACTATGGTAAAACCGCAATGTACCTTTTTATTTCTGTTAGTCCATCTTAAGATCTGTTAATGAACATTTGTAGTTTAATAATCGATCAAGGTTAAAATCAAAATTATTAATTCATTTAAAAGAAAGTTTTATCCCAGCGACACAGATAAATTTGAAATCATTTTACCACAAAATTACATTTGTAATTTGTAGCTTAAAGTATCTCGTCTAGAAACTTTGCAGTACGCGGCAGAAAATGAGCCGCACCAACGACGTCCCTCAATCAATAAGGATGACATTAAACACGCCAAAAGAATAGTCTTGGATGACAAGCGAGTTGCCACTCAAGAAAGGTTAAACAAATAAGCATTAGTAAAGACAGTATTTAAACGCATTTTAACGCATGGCTACAAATCAAATATTAGGAAACTTGTGAAAGAAGAAGATTTTTATTACGAACTAGATATTCATTTTTACCAAGTATTACAATGTAATTGTAATTACAATTACAATGTAATTGTAATACTTACACAGCTTGGGTTACAAAAATCTTAAAAACAAACCTTATTGTCTTATTGCCTCACTCTTTATCCTCTTTAAAAAGAACTCACTTGGGCACATAAATGTGGCGACACAAAGCAAATATATTGCAAACGGACATCCATAAAGATAGTAAAGGTACAAGGTTATTACCTAGAGGAGAATATATGTAAAAAATGTAGCTATTCTTTTGTTTTAGTGTTTAAATAAAAACGAATTATTATGTTATTCGTATTTATGTTTGAATCATCATCGTAATCAATTTAAAAAAATTTGGTGTGAACATCACAAGACTTTCCTCATCCGCAATCGGTCAGGAAGCTCTCCGAGCGCGCTGTGATTGCTCCGTTTAATTAATTTTTAATCGTCTATAACTTATTTATTTGACCTCGGATCAAAAAATTTTATTGTAATTTTTTGTTCGTCTCGGTCTGATCTATCCGGTAATATAAATTTCCCGAAACATTTTATGAACACCCGGTATATGAAAAATCCTGAGCTTCAATTTTTTTTCGAGTTCCTATTTTACCAACTTTTATTTTAAATTCATGTTTATCTCATGATAACAAATCATTTTTATTCTCATGAATTTTTTGTATCTTCAACTGTTTAGATTCGCGACCGCTTTGCGACCGATTTTGCGACCTTGCGACTGCGTCCCCTACCTACAAGTAACTTGCATACAAAATTTCAAGTATCTAGCTCTTACGGTTCTCGAGATATCCTGTTTACTGACAGACAGACAGACAGACAAACAGACAAATAGACAGAGACACACACACACGCGCGCGCGCGCACACACACACACACGAACCAATGGCTCAAACCAACTTTTTTGGTGTCCTGGGGCTATATTTCGTCCAGAAATGTGAAAAACTGGGTAGGTCAAATTTCCGCCGATTACATTACTTATTATAGGATAAGGAAAGTAAAAATTAATTAAACCGAAACAGCAGTAACATACAGTGTAACGTAAAAATTTAATTATAGTGTCATAAGTACTAATAAACCTATTTTATTATTAAACAATTACGGCCAATTAATTAAACTACACTCCATGGAATTAATTAGGTATTAAATTATCTAAGAAAGCAGAGGCGTTTTTTTTAATTAGTAGAAAATTAGTAAATTAAACTTATATCCTCGATTTTGCATGCTGATAAGAATAAAAAGTATAACAAATATTGCACCTAGTAAACCTGTAAGTTATAGAATATTCCTTAAACACAAAAAATTTAAAAATTTAAATTTAAATACTACTAATATTTAAATACTGTTTGTCTTGTAGAGTATTTTTAGATTACAAGACCAGCTCGAGCATTAGGGTCCACTTTTTCAGTATAAATAGTTGTTTTATTTTCATTTTTAAGTGGGAAATTAATGATTTTTTTGCAATATTAGCGAAATAATTCTATGTTCCTGCTTCTCGTTAGTCTAGACAAGCTAGTAATGTAAATATTATAAAAAGCTAAAAGACTCTCTTTGTTAACAGACTCTTTTTGAGCTTGATTTACTTAAGCTTAAAAAGCTTTTTTTTTAAATATATGAGCAACTGCGCCAGTGTACAAAAAGAAGTTGCACAGTGTTAAATCACAAAATCTTGCTGCTCAGGTAACTTCGAGCTATATGGAAAGTGCCGCCGTCCTGCTGGAACTATATTTGTTCCAGATCCGTGTTATCCAGTTGATGCCAAAATAACTGGGTTATTATGTAACGGTAAGAATCACCACTGACAATTAGAGCATTTTCAACATTATCTTCGAAGATGTATAAGCCTGTTGTGCCACCTATCCAAAATCCATATCAAACAATTATTCATTGGGGTTGCGTTTGCTTTTCATGAGTTTTGTTTTTGTTTTTAAACACATTAAATTGAAAATGTGCTTCACCGCCAAAGACGATTTTTTGACTACACCTAGAATCCACTTCTTAATGCACTAAGAACCAATCAATGAATTATGGACTTTGAGAATTATCAACAGGCTTTTGAATCAGTTGAATTTTATACGCGTAAATTATAGTCTTATTCTCACAGGGCCTTATCTGATGCTCATACTCACGAGGTTTTGCATCCATTACTCATCCAATTTCATCAATCTTTGGACAATTAAATAATTTGCTGCAAATTTTTTACCAAATTTGCAATTAACTTGCTGTTCTTTCGTATAACGTATTATATTTACTAATCTGAAGAATTATAGATATCAGAGTTACTAACTGCAAAACAAAGAAAAGGGGTAAACTATAAATACAGCGTTAAATTTGACCTATTCTTATTTCCCAAGCTGCGAGACACCAATTCAAATTGTATATTATAAAGTAAAAATCAGCGAATACATATCTACAGCGATATTCACTAAGTTTAAATAACCTCACACAATTCAAATTTCTTAAAAAATTAACAATTTCATATAACGCAATACCGTACGACATTTGATTGCAGCCCGTACGATTATAATGTTCTCTAGCTACATGATTCAAATATAATTAATTCGAATTGCACTTTTCTCTAAAACCATAGAAAACAGTCATTTGCAGTGACAAATACTTCATTATCAAGCACTTAATAATAACATCCATAAAACAAAAAGCAATCGAAAAACAGCCAAAACTGAAGTGATAGTCAATATCTATGGTAATATAAGACGAGTAGGCAATACTTAAACGAAACGGTGTGAAATGATGTGATGTAAAAAATAAACGCTTATAATTTAAAATTAAAATAAAAGAATTGTCCTCACTAACTTTCAATAAGAATCGAAGAGGTAAAAAATACCAAATTGATACCTTAATATCAGATTGAATATCTATTGTGTTGTGGATATGGGCCCATTTTTAAATTAGATACTTTTATGTAACCTTAATGTTGAATCCTGTACTTCATAAGATAATTTTATAAGACAATTGCATTTGTAAATGTTGTAACGAATTTTTGAACACCCCCGTAGGCGCACCGTTGCATTAGACGTCCACGGCCGCAGTTTTTGTTGTGACTATGCTAGTGCAACATAAATAGTGTTACAGATGAACACTGTAATTTTACGTTAGTAATTCTTTGAATTGTGCATATAAATATTATTAATTTGATTTCTTGTACGTAAAACAAATAAGTAGTTTAGGTAAATTTAAGCGTGTTATTCACCACTTTTGAGAGCAAAAACTTTGTAATATTCCAATCTCTCAGTGTTTAACTAAAGCAGCATCCGCAATGAGAAATGTTGCAGAATCGTGTTGTAAAGAACAGTTCATTGCAACACTCTGGCACGAAGATGAGCTTACTTTTATCTGACCTTTCCTGTCGCCTATAAATCCTGAATGCCTCATTCGATTGTTATGTCAGCATCTATTACATTTAAAACGTGCCGGCTGGATCGCTTTTTAAGACACAGAGCCGTGGTAGATACAGTTTTGCAAATTTCGGAACTAGGTCGAGGATTTCGCATCACCTAGTACCCAACCAACGGCATTAAGTCGAATGGTGTTTCCGGGATGACCCTTCGGTGATCAAATCGTCGCTTACATAAACGTTCGTGACTTCACGTTCTGACCTCTACTCAGGTTTTGCTTACAGATGCCGTGTAACTGTCCTGTGACCCAGCCGGGGCCTACGCTAGCCTCCACGTGCGGCGGTGCGCCGTACATGCTCTTCATGGGACTCCTGGAAGTGTTTTTGAGGTCGCAATGCGACCTCGAGGACCCTTGCGGCCGGCCCCAAACGACCAGGGTTCTGCCGGAGTACGACTTTATCGTGGTGGGAGGTGGATCTGCCGGAGCGGTGGTTGCCAGTCGACTATCCGAGATACCGGAATGGAATGTGTTGCTTATAGAAGCAGGTATTGAAGTTGTACAGCTCATTAATTTTAAAAGCTAACAGCCGAAATTCCTTAAAATGGCAGGTACTCGGTAGTTTGACAAACGCAATTTTTAAATTAATGACATCCTAATTATAATTGCAAATACAAATACCACTATGACACAATTGTGATTAGAGTTAATAAACTTGTTTGAAATTGTTAAGAATACCATAATAGGCACTAGATTTCTGTTAATTATTACTTATTTATTTCCGCAAAGTGTATAACTGGTCAAATTTAATTGTAAAAAACAAATTCTGTACTGGTAATAATAATATAAAAAAAATGTTACCCCAATCACCTTAATAATCCACATTAAAGACTGCAGGGAAATAGAAATTGAGGAAAGGCTAAACATAAATTTAAGCTGTGTACAACTTACTTTGCTGTATATATAATATTAAGAATTGTCCCCGGAAACCCATACTACCATGTTGGATGAAAAATCTGGAACAAAAAAGGCTAGTGCTATAATTTGGCCAAATGAAAAATTACCTGGCAATCACAGGTAATAAGCAGGTCAATTATAAATTGCTGCTCGTGGAACGTTCGAAAATAGGAGGAGCCTACCCCAGCCAAGAGAAGTAAAGGAACCCAGAGAGTTTCACGCAAATACCTTTGCTGCTATAAACTCGAGTATTTCGGAACGATTTGTCCGCGCATTTATTTTATTTAGCTCGCTTAATTTCTGAGAATCGCGCGGCTGCCTTAGTGGGCTTCGCAACAATGCGTGTTTGATAAAGTTAAGCTCTCTTCTCCCTCTTTAGTCGGGTGCGCTGCGCGGGTCCCCACGCTGGGTTTTACGAACAGTGATTTATTATTAAGCAGTTTATTACCTGTGATTTTTTCACTAAATTCCAATTGAACAGACAGTACCCAGTGTCATTGCAGAACGCTTAACGTGTTATAATTTTTAATTAAATAGATGTTAAAATAACTGATATTCTCTTCAAACCACGTCGATAATTTGAGAAGCTAAGTATTCAAATAGAGAGCCGTGGTGGTTTAGTGGATAGGTCGCTAGACTATAAAACCAAGAGTTGCGGGTTCGAATCCCGCTCTAACCAATTCAATCGCTGGCATTTTTACGGCCCAGCTCGACTCATGCTGCAATAAATGAGTACCTGGAGATCAAACTCTGGGGTATTAATAGGCGGTCGGTACGTAGCGCTAGCCACGTTACTACCCTTGTGTACCGTAGGCTCTAGATTGTAGCAGATCTATCCTGTTACGACCCCAAAGGGCCTTCAAGTCCTGTTACGGGGAACTATTGTCATTAACTATTCAAATGGTATAAGATCTTTGGTATGGTACGAAGCGAAGTCGAAAATGTAACACACACTCTCACTTATAGCCAACACTCCCGAGCTTATTCAATTAACGAAGTACGCACAGCAATGTATATTAGTTATGACAGTGCCCAGTAAATAATTTGAAAAGTCTTAAAATTGTTAAGAATGCCCTCTGCCTCCTTAATGCTAAACAAAATACTTGAACGAATTGAGACTGATGTGCGACCAGATTTAGATCTATTATTACAATATAGAATCTAAATAAGCAACCACAGAACAGCAGACAAAAAACAAAAAAAAACATTTTCACAAAACCTTCTCTCAATGGTTTAGCAATTTTTTACAAGTCTTCATTTTTTCTAAAAAAAATTTTCTATAGTGCATTATCAGCTGATGGCAGAACGAATTTATTTTACAAATTATTTGCATACATTATATTACAGATGTATAAATGTACATTTCAAAAACAAACGGGGGATTCATTTACGAGAGAGAAGTGAAGATAGCCATGGCATGATTATTTAAAAGCGAGAAAATTAATTCTATTGAGTTAATCGATAAGCCCTTCAAAGTAGAATAAAAACGATAGATGATAAAAGACTATGATTTCATTTATAAACCAATTAGTTTAAATATGCAACTTTATTTGGTAAAATGACCAAAAACAGAATATTAGATGGTATGACTAGTTAATGATACACCAGAGAGCTCAATTTAAAGAAACAGAACTATGACATATAGATTTAGTAATATTAAAAGTTAAAGAACACACAACAGTTAAAATCACAAAAAGATTTATGCTTAAGACTATTGAAATCTTCACAACCAAAAATGCCAGATATATGTACTAAACCATATGTTAAACAAACCCGTCAGAAAAAATTGTGAAAGGTCAGTAAGTCACGGGAGGGGATATCTAAGTCCAAATAATACGAATGGAATAAATTGAAGAAACATTTTTAAAACATCAGAAAATAATTTTAATGTAGACGATTCCATCACATCGGTGCCTTCAGCATTTGATTGTTTCTTATCTTATTTAGTTCTTGTTATACTTTTTCACTTATGTTGCTTGTACTTTAGTTTTCATTTTTGGTGTTACCATCCATGATTTGCATACATAAGTAAGTATAAGTTGGTATTGTGTTTTCAATGCGTTCATTTTTATTTGCAGTGATTATTTTCTTTTGCTTATAAAACTTTTGGTTAGTTCATCGAAGACTCTGTTAGTGCTATTTATCTTTTTTTATTAGTTACTCCCAAGTAAGTAAGACTTGTGATTTGTTCTATTTTTATTTTGTTGACTTTTATGTCGACGCTTCCTTCTATATCAAATTATCGTATTACTTTTACATTGCTTTTGTTTATTTTTATATGATTCTGAGTTAGTACTTCATTCTATATCTTTAAATCTATTTGTGGACTCTCTTCGTTTGTTGATATAATAATTATATCTAAAAAACACATTTCAATATTAATATTTTCTGCAAGTTTCTATATCCTATTATTTCTTTTTGCCTACACTGTTCGACTATTAAATCCATAAAGACAATCTTAAAAGATTACATAGCTAATAGTGTTGTATAGATTTTTAATTGCTTCAATTCATTTAAGTTTACTACTTTCTTTTTTAAATTTTTTCAACCATTTGTTTTTGGACTTTGCCAACATTTTCCTCTAGATATATATATATGCAACATAGGATTTCTTCTTTTTTGTTGTATAGTCTTATATATCATTAGTAAAAATGTTATCAACCATATCTAAGCATGACGACACTCGTTCAGCTATATTCGGTTTCACATAAATCAAAGTATTTGCTGTAAACTATATGGAAAAGATACTAGACAATGTGTTTTAATCAAATAATGGAAATAATATGAAAATATTCATCACATACAATAAATAAGTAAATCCAGGTACTTTGTTCATTTAATAAAAGAGAAAGGTATAGTAGTTTTTACATGTTTGTAAACAAATACAATATCTCATATATTCCGAAAGTTATTTCATAAGTTTTGATAAATATATCATAAAGATTACTTGTGAAAACTCGCCTTTTTAGACGCTGGCCATTTTTTTTCAAATTAATTAAATAATAACAAAAATTTTGTAAAAACAAAATACCTCACTCATAGGACACTTATATTAGTGTTCTAGTAAATAGGTTGATTATAAGTGGAACGGCGACAAGTCTGATTTTTTTGGATAGAGCTAGCCCACAAATATAGATAATACTGTAACGTTTTCGAAATTCGAGTTTTCAAAATGTTTAAAGGTATTTAACTCTTTTAAAATGAGTGATTTTCAAATATTTTTTAAACGCTTCTATTTAATTTTAGCTTGTTAAGCTAATCTATCGTGGCCTTTCAAAACTGACTGGATGACTTGGCTCGTTTAAAGGTGATTTTACCCACCCATAACGGAAAGATGCTTCCACCCGATTTCCAGAGATTACATAAGCTCTATTCAAAAGCTATTATCGAGGTTGCAATCGTGACGGTGCGTTCCTTCTAGTTCAAACGATTGTTCATTGTTTCTAATCATGCAATTTTGTCTTTTCGTCCTATTTCTGTGGGTGTAAGAAAATAGTCGCTTATTTGGCAGAATTTTAAGATTTTTGCTACCAATTTGGGGGTCATCGCTATATTGTCATTAATTAGGCTCATAAAATATTTCTTACTACTTACACAAGGTTTTTCCAAAACAATCAGAGAGAATGTTTAAAAAATATTTGATAATAGCATCCGTTTCTATTTATGTTGTTCTTCTACTTGATTCTATCTGCATACATTTTACATATAAAATCAAAAGAAGAACTACTCAAAACTGTAAGTAGTAAGTCTTTTACTTCCATGACAACACTAACTCTATATATATATATATATATATATATATATATATATATATATATATATATATATATATATATATATATATATTAACTACACCCGAGTGGCTACACGGCCTGCAATCTGAGAGATTAAGGCTCTCATATGTCCGCCACTGTAGCCAGTTGTCACGCACCATCTCTAATGTGAACCGATGTGGCAATTACTGCGCCTTAGACGGCCGCCATTATTACCCTTTGTTCAAAGTGAACGCAGATACTCAATTATTTTTAGTGAGTGAGTAGGCCCACCAGGTATCACGGAGCTCCGAGAATGAACCCGGATCCGTCCGCACGGCAGCCCGCACCTCAGTATATTGAAATCAGCTTTAATTAACACGATTTTAGATAAATATGTGTGTGATCAATTTTTAATCAGGGAGAGAATTTCAACTACATATATGCGCATTTAAACTTCGAGTCTGTTTAGGAATGGATGAACCAACGGGGACTCAAGTGCCTTCCATGTTCCTCAACTTCATCGGCTCAGAGATCGACTGGGGTTATCTCACCGAACCGGAAGAAAACGCCTGTCTCAGTGAAACTGAGCAGAGGTGCTATTGGCCCAGAGGAAAGGTAATATATCCAACTGATAGGTTAAGATTTTTCGGACAATAAATTTATTGCTGACTAGGTGCTGGGTGGTACGTCCGTCATGAACGGCATGATGTATATCCGCGGGTCTCGGAAAGATTTTGACAACTGGGCGGCGCAGGGTAACGACGGTTGGAGCTACAACGATGTGCTGCCGTATTTCTTAAAGAGTGAGGACAACAAGCAGATAGACGCTATGGAACAAGGTTACCATGCTAGCGGGGGGTTGCTGACTGTTTCACAATTTCCCTATCATCCACCTCTATCCAATGCCATTCTTAAAGCCGGCGAAGAGCTTGGATATCCAACAAGAGATCTGAACGGCCCCTACCACGCAGGCTTTACTATTGCGCAGACGACCAATAGGAACGGATCGCGAATGAGTACGGCGAGAGCCTTTTTGAGACCTTTCAAAAATAGAAGAAACCTTAACATTTTATTAAATTCCACCGTAACAAAGGTCATTGTCAATCCTACCACCAAAATTGCAACGGCTGTTGAAGTCATTAATAATGGCAATAAGCAGGTTATATACGCTAGTAAAGAGATTATTATATCTGGAGGTAAAATAAACAAAAACACATTTCAATTACTCTAGCTCAAACATTTTAGGCGCTGTAAATTCTCCTCAGATCCTTTTATTGTCGGGGATTGGACCTAGACAGCACCTTCAAGAAGTTGGTGTACCACTTGTCCATGAGTTGCCCGGAGTTGGAGAAAATCTACACAATCACGTCGCTTTCTACGTCAACTTCAATATTAATGACACAAACAGCGCGCCATTGAACTGGGCGACAGCTATGGAGTACTTGCTCTTTCGGGACGGACTAATGAGCGGCACGGGTATTTCAGAAGTGACGGCAGTCGTAAATACGAAGTACGCAGACGCTGCTGGTGACCATCCTGACCTCCAGTTCTTTTTTGGTGGGTTTTTGGCTAACTGTGCTCGTACTGGTCAAGTTGGCGAAAGGCTCGACAATGCATCTAGATCAATTCAGATCATCCCTGCTGTCCTGCATCCAAAAAGTCGTGGATACCTGAGGTTAAGAGATAACAATCCGTTTAACCATCCCTTGATTTATGCGCGATATTATTCGAATTCTGACGACGTTAAAGTCATAGTAGAAGGTATTAAATTTGCTATTAAGTTGTCTGAAACTAGAGGTAAGTTAAAATTAAAAGCGGTTTTATGATTACACTAAAAATTAATAATATTTTTACAGCATTAAAGAGATACGGGTTCCAGTTGGACCGCACTCATGTAGCGGGTTGCGAAAACTTTGCTTTTGGAACAGATCCATATTGGGAGTGCGCCGCAAAAAGGCAAACGGGACCCGAAAACCACCAAGCGGGTAGCTGCAAAATGGGACCTCCTTCCGATTCAAAGGCAGTCGTTAATCCCTTACTTCAGGTATATTTAGAACCCTCGTAGAACTATTGCGTTGTAATTTAAATCCTCAACTTACAGGTCTACGGAGTTGATCGGTTACGAGTTATAGACGCCAGCATCATGCCCCAGGTAACATCTGGAAACACTAACGCCCCCACCATCATGATCGGTGAAAAGGGCAGCGACATGATCAAGGCACGCTGGCTCACCCCCGAAGCCGGCTTTTTCTACACTAATATGCCACTACAAAGAGTAGATAGGAGATGGAATCCTTGGTAGCATAGAATATAGCAAATTAAATCTAAACGTGAGTAGTTACCTTGTTGATAAAAGAAATATTTATTTTAGGCAGAAGGTTTTTTTTCCATTACTGCACTAAAATCTTTGTACTTCCAGCTGTGCATACAATAAAATTATTACTGATTTACGTTTGATTTTTATTTTTATAATAGTTTTGAGCTTTTTGTTTATTTTAAACACAAATAAAATAGAACCTTTTGCAACGCCAATCCCAGGAAAGAGAGAACACTTGCTAAGCCGAAAGTAATGGCTTTATTCTCAATTTTAAAGAGGTGCAAGTACAAATCAACCATTGTAATGATAAATATGATGATATAAGCATTATACTTAAACTTTATGAATAAACAATCAAATCTGAAAACCAAGTTTTTTATTTTAAATAGTTATTTTAATATTTATTCTAATATGGAATTACTTTGAATAGCCATATGTAACCCATTCTATATAGTTAATTTCTCCAATTTCTCCGACATTGATCTATTAAAACACTATCTCTTTCAATTACATTATTAAATTTACGTTATAAAAATATATTAGAGTATCAATCTTTTTTAGCTAATTACTTGACATAACTAATAAAGAATCTTACTAATAGAGGAAAGTGAGATAAAACCGACATAACTTACTTGGTATGACAAAGTTTACTGAAAGATGTTTCTTTACTCTTCCTTTTTGCAAAAAAAATATAATTTGCACTTTTAACAACATTTAATCACTTAGGGTGTATTAGTTATCCTAGTGTGTTATGGACCATGGTGTCTAATGCATTATTTTCATTTGACGGGCCAGTTAAAAGTTGCCATAAAAAATTCCCAAATGTGAAATAGTAAAAATACAAGGAATTTCTATTAAATTTAATTTTAAAAAATACAACCCACTTATAGAAACGGCTATCATTTCAAATTTGTTAAATTTTGAATTGCAGATCAAATAAGATGTTCTGAAAGAAACTGTAGGGAAAATGGGTTTTAATCTTTTTAAAAAAGAATTTATGTTACAATAAATTAAAATACTGATTTTCTGCTCTTAATAATCAACAGAATAAATTGCCAAATCCCAGGCGCGAGAATCATACTAAAAAATTTTGTCGGAAAATTTCAAGATGAACTAGATGCCTACGACAGCACCAAAAAGCTGACCACGAAAGACTAAAGTATTATAAATGTGACATGCCACTACTTACAAATTATGGGCGTGTGAAATGAAAAATATGTAACAAAGCTACTAGTGAACCAGCAGAACCAATGGTCAGACAAGAATATAAAACAAGCCAACTGCTAAGCAAAATTCCAGATGATAAAAGAAAACTAAATCAACAAGGAGAAGCCATCAAACAACGGCTAGAAAATGTCGAAAGGACGTTTAGCTGCAAAGCTATTTTAAATACTCAAAATGTCTAATCTACGTATAATGCCGTGGAATACTAATATATTAAAATACCACGTAAATAACCTCCAATTCACACACAAAATTGATATATGTCTCATATCGGCAACACATTATACGAAAGAAGACTTCTTAATACTAGAAAGGTTCTGCTACTATCATATTACGCATTCTTTTAATACGAGATGTGCGTTGTCTAAACATCGAATTATTTCAGTAAAAATTAACATCAGAAAAATCACAAAAAAGAAAATTACCGAAATCTTCTTCAAAATTCGAGACGATTTCGAAGACTAAGAACATCAAACAAAGTGTCAGTATAACTATTAGAAAAAATCAACCTTTGGTTATACGTATATCGACACAATGTAGAGGAAAATGGCAAAACAGCTTATCAAATATTTACAAAAACCTATATACATTAATAGTTGACATCATGTTGCCTCAGTATAACTAATATTAAGACTTCTGTATCAATTTGGCGGAACTTCTAAACACCCTTAAATATATAGATTTTTTCCAAGAAAATAATGATTTATTTTTTATTTTATATGTAGGACTGTCTACGATCTCAAATACAGATATGCAGATGTTGATATCAGGCACATTGGAATTCTTTTCCCAGCCACTATCTAAAACGCTTGAACACAATTAATATTGGATCTTCTACTCAAGTAGAATAACTCGTTTTTAAACAAGTGCGTCGCTTGGGTTAATTTTGTCAATGTTTTTGTTAAATTTTGTTTAAAACAAGCTTGCTGTTAGAGACTTTCAACTATCTATTCTTCGACGTCGCATTTAGACATCTAATAAGACATAAATCGAAATCAACATTAACGATTGCATTATCAATTACTTTAATAATTTCAATTTAACAGCTACCATAATCCTATAAAGATCTTGATGTTTTTTAACCCAAAAATACTATTTAACACATTCGGAAACAGAATCGTCAAACAACGAAATCAATAACACGCAGATGATTTTGGAAAACCGCGTAACATTACAAACGACAGTGGTAAGTTATCGAAATTTCAAAAAACAGGTTTAGCATTGAGACTACATTCTCCGATAGCTAGTCGTATAAGACAAAATGTGACTAAATTTTGGCCCAAACACAAAGCAGCTGTTCTTGTAACGTAGACATAACAACTTCCTGTCGCATAAACAGTTTAAAACACTTCAGTAGAAAAGGTTATAATTGCATTTTTTATATCCTTAAAGGAAAATACTAATTTGGTCCGCCGTAAGCGCATCGCCACCTTGCGAAGTTCGTGGTTAACACAGAATTCCCCTTCGATGTGAAAACCGCAGTACTCATAAACCTCTAAGTACTAGAATAGTGTGGGAGCATTCTTTAAGCAATGCAACCCAGTTTCCAGCGCTCCAAGAAGACTCTAGAACAGACGCTGCAACAGTAACGAGATTTAAGTACTGCCCTAGTGTAAAATAAATTATATGTAGTTAAATAGAATTAAAAGGTGTAATTTTATTTGAGTAAATACATGTGTTAGAGTACATAAATATAAATAATAATATGGTAAGGCTCTAACGCCAACTGCGAAATTAAGAGGCTCTCATATGTTCGCTCTTCTCTCTGCCCGCAAATCGCGCACCATCACTAATGTGGGGTGATGTGGCAAGCACCGCGCCTTAGACGACCGCCATTATTACCTCTTGTTCGAGTGAACGCAGGTACTCAATTATTTCTAGTATTTGAGTAGGCCACTTGCCAGGCATCAGAGAGCTCCGGGAATGGAACCCGGGTCCGTCCTCATCGCAGCCCGCGCCTTACTACTGTACCACGCTGGCGCAGAGTACATAAATATTACTAGCCACCGACCCGAGGTACACCCATAGTACTACACGAAATGTGTGGTCAAGAACAGACCAATAGCCTATATAAGAGTAGGAAAAAAAATTATATATATATAAAAGTAAATTACATAAATAAGACTCTGAGATAGGAATCTCCGCACGTAAAGCGACTTGAAATTGTTTAGGAATATAGCTCTATTAATATTTTAATATTACCCTTAAGAAGTTCGTGGAGCAGATTGTTTTGACTATGTCCCGTGTTGATACTAAAGGAAGGTTTGTTGACAAAGACTGTAGGGAGGGCGTTCAACTGTTAACGATGCAATTTTTGCTCAGTTGTCAGAAGGCGAGGCACCCACCTTACGAAACCCTAGCTCCTCTGTGATGATCGAAAAAGTGCTGCCATAACTTATTTCAATCTCAGATGCAATCTCATGGATGGTCAGACGCCTGTCACCCTCAATAAATCGTTGAACGCGGACGATGTTTTCGTTGGTGATGCTGATGCGAAGTCGGCGATCATGGCTCTCATTTTCAACATTCTCACGACCCTCCACGAACTTTTTGTGCCATGCGAACACTCTGGCTCGTGACAGTGTCTCTTCCTTGAACTGCGCAGTCAATCTCCTCAGGATTTCAGCCGGTTTTACACCTTCCGTGACGAGAAATTTAATGATAATACGCTGCGCAATTGACGACGGCACCTCTTTCTCAGACATTGTCACGACTCCTGACATCCGTACCCAACACCTGACGAAGCGAGAACTCTTCCGCGTTAATATTACGCGCCCGAGATCAAAAGTCTCGTTTATATTTGATTCACCCTTGTATCCTAACTTTAATGTTATTAATTTAGCAGGAGAAAATACATACGATGACCTAGATGTGTTGTTATAGAAAGCCAATGAGTACTGAAACGAATAGTTTGAAGAGGTTCACACTTGCAAACTTGACGAAACACCCTTCACTATCATGAAATAAATTGTAAAAAAATTCATGATGGTTGTTGACAATAATGGTAAAGTTATAGGGATTATATCATTTTACTGTATCTTGTGCTACATCCTTGTAGCGAGGAACTTTTAGATGATTGAGAAGTACCACTAAAGGTGATTGTTATCGAATGTTAATAATTTCATCATTAATAGTATTCTAAAACCAGTTTGGATTATGATCACTGTGTTTTCGTGAATATTTCAGTGATAATCCATGGTAGTTTACGGCTTAAAAAAATCATTGATTGGAAGGACATATAATAAAGCAAAATAAACTAGGTCTTCTTTAATCATTCTTTCTTCCTTCCAAAACTCGTTTTTTAACTCCTACTTGTAGTTTTTCAATGTTATTTATCTTCCTCAATTTGTTTTCGTTGCGTTGCTTATTTTTTACCCACAATTTAGTTAACCTAGAATTGATTATATTAATAGATGTATAAATAAGTTCTCAGCTTTTTTCTGCAAAATTAAAATTTTATTTAAAAACAAACAAAAAAAGCTTAAGTATCAAAGTGTTCTACGTTAGCATCGATGACCTTTTGCCATCTTTCGGGTAGCTTGCGTATTCCCTGGTGATAACGACCGGAATAAATGATAATCGGAAGTCGGTAATCCGTGTCAAATGTTTGAGGGCGTCCAGCGCGTGGTTGATCTTCAAGACTAAACTCTCCTCCGCGAAATTTTTGGTACCACTTTTTGCACGTTGCATGACATAGCATTCTCACCATATGCAGCACAAATCATTTCGGTGGCTTCAGCAGCGTTTTTCTTAAGATGAAACGCGAAGTGGATAGAAAATCGAATATGCTCTTTTGTGATTGCCATCGTGAACACAGCTGATTATTGAGGTTATGTGCATCAAACGCCAAATCGCATGATGTTTCGAAAGACCAAATGTCATTGCTTTAAAACCGCATGAGGACGGACTAATATGTTACATGTAAACGGTGATTTGCGTCCTGTGAAATCTAAAGCTGAGAACTTATTTATACACCTATTATATATGTCGATTCAGTGTATCATACGTTGATAAACCCTTGGCCCTTATGTTTTAAAAAAGTTAATTAACAACGAAATATCAAAATTCTAAATATTTTTTTTAATTCTGCTTTAAAATTTACTTTTTCAAATTGTTAACGGTTGCCTTGATTTTTTCATGCTGTTCATTCATTAATTGATGTTTTTGAAACAATATATTCGCCTATATTTTAAAGAATCTGCAAACGCCCCGTACTACGGGGTTCGTGACTGATGCTGGGATCCCCATTTTTATTGTCGCCAAACTGTCACGGTCTAGCGGCACACATAACGCATTCCTTGGGTGCAATCCCGCCGCTTGTGCACGTACGAGGACTAGGACAATGCAAAAATTTCCAGATGTTTACCAGATAGTTCCTGTAGATCAAAAACCAATCCTGATTGCATAAATATGATACAGTGAAGCAGCCAGGTGAAGTCAAGTATCAGAAGCAAATGACTGTTGCATACTGGTATCATGTCAACTGTTAAATCTCTTAAGAATTGTCTCTTTTTTTGTCACTACCTAAAATAGAATGTAAATTTGGTCTGCCTTGGCGTCAGGTAAAAGGTAATTGAGAAATAAACACAAATATGTTTTTGCCTCTGTACAAATCATCAAAAATAAAGACTATGACAGTCTAGATTACACTACTCAGATATTTTAGAACGGAAAACTATATGTAGTACTTAATAATATGGCATAGCTCACTCTTATTCTGTGAGACTGTTTACAAAAACCACAACTCAATGACCATATAAATTAGCGTATTTTATATATGCAAGACTTTTCACCTAAAGTTGGCAACCAAAATTACTATTATTAAATATATTTTTTTAAACACTTATCAACTAATATTATTTTATTGCCAGAGTGGTCCAACCAGTTAAGGCGCGGACTGGAATTCGGGCGGACCCTGGCGGGTGGCCTACTCAGTCGCCAAAAACAATCGAGTACCTGTGTAACAAGGGGTAATAATGGCGGTCGTCCAAGACGCCGTGCTTGCCACATCGCCCCGCATCAGAGATGGTGCGCGACGACCGAGCAGAGAAAGCGAACATATGATGGCCTTAACCTCTCAGTTTGCAGGCCGTGCTCCCATGCGTTAGAGTCTTACCATTATTAATAATATTATTATTTTTTTATTGCATACAGAAATCAATGAAAATAATTTTTAATAATAAACAGCACCCTAAATAACAAAACTCAATAAGAGTAACTTTAGTTGCTTAACTACCACAACTAATAATAAAGGTTTTGTGCATACAATAGGTCTTTATCAACAAAAATCGTTTAACATTTTAAATATTTTATCCTTCTTAACCAATTGATAATTGTATCTAATAAATGACTGGTATTTGGATACACAAAATAATACCAAAAATGATAAAAATTAAACGATAAAATAGTACAACTTAATAATACAATTTTATTGTTCAAGATACAGTTCCATCGTGATATATGTAAAGTAGGCAGTGCGTGTAAGTTATTCAATTCCACGATTACCATGACTATCACTATCTCACTTTGAAGTCTTATAACTAATGCAGATTTTTGCATGTCACAAACTTTTATTTTCTAAGTTCAACTAAATGTGCACATTTTAATTAAATTAGGACAAATTTACCAGCACAAGCCCATTAGTCGAGATAAATCAAGAATATTCTATAACATTTAAAAAAAAAATACACAAAAATGCAAAACCAAACAAAAGCAAAGGAAACTCGAAATGATGTTCAACATATACATCATGAGATAAATAATGGAAAATGCTTATGCCACAATTTTAGAGCTAAGCTTTTATTTCATGTCTAGACATTTAGTTTAATCTTGTACAGATATTCTAGATTTATTTCTTAAACAAAAGTGAAATCATAAAATCGTAAACCACATATGGAAAATAGCTGTAAAGATATTATTCAAGCTATTCCAATCTAAAATTTCACAAATTTAAAATCAACATTAACAATGCTGGTAACTGTTAAGTCACCATTGATTTAAAAAACCACTTGCAATTAAAGTCTTATTTTATTGGCTGTCAGTGCCTAATAAATCATAAAATTATTTTTAAAAAAACAGAAACCAAAAGAACCATTATTGGCGCCAGTACTTCTGCCGGCACATGAGTCTCTGCCGGAGGCAGTCAGTTAAACACACCTTCTTGATACGAAACTTGTAGCCACATAAGTTACACTCAAATAACTTATCGTGTCGCAGCATGTGCAGCTTTAAGTCAATTTTCTCGCAGGCCACGTATTCGCAGTAGTGGCACTGGAACTCTTGTGGACACCTGTGAATGCTCTCGTGTTTCCTAAAGTTCACCTGCTGTGCAAATCGGTGCCCACAGATACCACACTCAAACGCCTTCTCACCACTACCCACCAGCAGCTCAGCCGACACGTCGCTTACCTTCTGGATAACGTCCAGTTTATCCAGCATCGATCGATCTGCAACCGCGCGACACGTACATTTTACACTTATTTGAAGAGTATCATCTCAGAAGACTTACGGCCTAACTGTCTCTTCTGACTAGACTTAATATCCGATCTCCACTCTTGGTCGTCATAGGTGAAGGAATCGAATAATGGAATACGTTGCTTCTCAGTAAAACCATCCAGATTAATTGGCATTGTGGAATAAAATTCAGTTTATTAGAACTAGGGGAAAACTTCAAAAATTTTTGAGGTTATAAATTCATTAAAATTTACACTTCTAATTTTCCAACTAAATATAAGATCGACAGAATATTTTTATAGGTAAACAGATTTAGTTTGGTGTACAAACATAATAGCTCTTATTAATAACTTTCTATTTAGCGTTCAAACATCACATTAAGATCGATTGGATGTGATTCGGTGACCGCTAACTTATTAATTATTTATAAAAAACATTATTAATTTCTTTTTAAAGTAATTATTAGTTGACAAGAGATCTGATTTAATTACATCAAAATTATGAATTCATTAAACTCTCAATAGAAAAATAATGTACCAGGTGGGGCAAAAGTAAGTGGCTTTTTAACAGAACTTACCTTGTTTGAATATCGCATTAACACGTTATCAATTGATACATAAGTTCAAACCTTTCATTTTGGCTAAATTATAAGAGCTTATTTTATGCAAATAAATAAAATTGTTAAATTTATTTGAAAAAATAAAGAATTTTAAAATTTCCTTGCGAAAATGTTACCTTTTTTAGGCAAAAATATATGACTTCTATCAGAGTACTAATATAATTTATCCACAAATTATTAACTTGTGAAAACCTTTAAAGCGTAGGTGAAATTTAATGCGATCATGATCCTGTCTTTCTGTGTATGTATGTATATGCGTGTGCGTGTGCGTGTTCGTATGCGTTTGTTTTTGACATTGTAATCCATGCAATAAAAGCGTATTAGCCTAAGTAAGTTCTGAACAGAAATATACCACACTCACATATATTTAATTTCCTCAGTTCTTAAATCTTGCGTCTTAAATGTTGCGTCAGTTCTAAATATTTGTATTGTGGAACGATCCATTATAAATTTTAGAATCTCATTTCGGGATATTTAATAAAATATTAATAGCTGAATGGGTTTGCATAATTTCAATTGAAAGTTCTTGAGCTGAGTAATAATTAATGCGTCAACGGCAAGTTTTCTCGTGTTGAGAATGGGAGCAAAATAAAAAGTAAAAAATAGTTAAAAAATAAAAGCGTTAGAACACTCTGTTGAAAAACTCTAGTTTGAAAATTATAGACATTGGAGTTGGAAAGGTAATCGCAAACTACAAATATTCAATTCTCTATAAACAAGAAGATATTTGCGACTACATAATTTGAATTTTTTTTCTAAATTTTATATTAAAAACTTTCACTAGATACTCTATAACGTTTGGGTAATGTCTAGAAAGATTATTTCGATATAAATAGGCAAACCTGTTCATTTTATTGCTTAGGAAATTGAAGCTATTGTGCGTCGTACCGTTGCAAAGAAACTGAGAAATACTGTCTATCTAATTAAAGTATGACAGATGCTGACTGAAACTGTTAATTTCCTTATAATTTCCTTAAAGAGTAAACCCACAAGTCACTTCAAACTTACCTTGGACAACAACTTTTTACTGACAGTATAACGGCAAAGCAAATAAATTACTGTTGATTTACTCACAACCCTAAAGATATTCCCCCATACTAACTAAGATGAAATTTTTGTTCATGTCATGAGCGTGATCTCCATTAAAGAAGAAGGAACAATCACAGAAGGGGTCTATTTTTGTGGACTCTGAGACCGGTGGTGATGTGATAAATGAAACCGTTGGCCTTTGAAAAGTTGTATATTTTTTAGTAGAAGAGAGTCAGCTCACATGCGCCATAAAACTGGCAATATGGATGTTTTTCTCCAAAAAATTTTAACCTTACAATAATTCAAATTTAAATCCCCTGGAAGAAGTACACTTTTGGTTAAACAGCACGCTGTTTTGCGCAATAGGCGACTTTCACCTCACGAACAAGTAGTAATAGAATTTAGTACCACTTATGTATGTATCGCTCGGTTAAGAAATTAGCGAAAACTACATCTTAATAATCTCGAGCAAGAACCTTATCACCAGACTTTGCTGGACCAATGTTCGTTTTTTGTTCTCTATTTTGTACTTGATCATCTAGACCGTGAATGTAATTATATACCTACTTTTTGTTACACGCCAATCTCCGACGCAAAAATCTGTTTTTTTTTAATTTTCGTAACAAATGAAGCACTGAGAGAACTTAAGTCGCACAGATTTTTGTTTAACATTAAAAAGATAAACACAAATTTCATTTAGTTGACTACGCACTACTATGACTAAGGCTTACTTTAAAGCATATTCCTCAAAAGTAAATCGGCGATTACGCTCAATAATTTTTTTTTCAGTGTTACTCTATTGTACCTTCAACTTTAACTTCTTGATAATGTATCAGTACGAACACAATATCGATTGCTTTAAAAATGATTATTACGTGTTACATAATGATACTAGGTACTGTCTGAATAGCCATCGTAATTGCTACTGACGAAATAATATCGAAGAACAACCATCTACGTCCAATTGACTTGGACATATTAGGTGTATAAATAAGTTCTCAGCTTTAGATTTCACAGGACGCAAATCGCAAATCACCGTTTACATGTAATGTATTAGTCCGCCCTCTTGCGGTTTTAAAGCAATGACATTTGGTCTTTCGAAACATCATGAGATTTGGCGTTTGATGCACATAACCTCAATAATCAGCTGTGTTCACGATGGCAATCACAAAAGAGCATATTCGATTTTCTATCCACTTCGCGTTTCATCTTAAGAAAAACGCTGCTGAAGCCACCGAAATGATTTGTGCTGCATATGGTGAGAATGCTGTAAGTCATGCAACGTGCAAAAAGTGGTACCAAAAATTTCGCGGAGGAGAGTTTAGTCTTGAAGATCAACCACGCGCTGGACGCCCTCAAACATTTGACACGGATGAGCTGCAGACGCGTCAGACTGGGAACTTCTCCCGCATGCGGCGTATAACCCAGACATGACCCCTTCCGATTATCATTTATTCCGGTCGTTACAGCATCACTTAGCTGATACGCACTTCAAAACAGAAGAAGAAGTCCGAAAATGCATCAATAACTTTATCGTCTCGAAGCCGGTGAGCTTCTATCACCAGGGAATTCGCAAGCTACCCGAAAGATGGCAAAAGGTCATCGATGCCAATGGAGAATACTTTTATACTTAAGCTTTTTTTGTTTGCTTTTAAATAAAACTTTAATTTTGCAGAAAAAGCTGAAAACTTATTTATACAGATAATACACTAACGAGAAATTGTTTCGCCGGGAAATTTTCCTATGGCCATAAATATGGAATAAAGTCGCATGGACAGTACTTTAAATAACTTGTGCTTTGTTTTTTTCGAATCAACATTTAATTTGACGAACAAATCCTTTAAAATTAAATCTAAGCCCAATATTTTCTACAAAAAAATTGCAAAAAAATTTGAAATATGAACATAGCGCTCAGCATCAGCAGTATGGAAGTTTATCTGGTTCTACCGAATACTTTAAAATGTTATGTAAATTGTCCAAAATTTTTTTGTAAATTTTGTATTTGCATTTACATTTTCCTCCTACCATGTATCGTTTGTTGGGAAAAGTCGCCCATTTATAGGAACTTATTACGAATTATTTATGAATAATCTTCCAAAAAAATTGTTATCAGTAATCGATTTCTCGTTTTTAGGGTATGCAATATTTCACCAAATGGGGAAATATTGACGTTTTATGATCAAATTTTCCGCGTTAAAAAAATATCAATTTGGCAGTACCAAGAGTAGCTAAAACTGTTAGAGCACATAGTTGTTACGGAATATTTTTGTACGCATTTGATTTATTTTTTCAATTATTGTTTAGACAGTTAAGGTTTACAGACAGTTTCATATCTTGGGTACCATATTAAATTTCCTAAAACTGAATGAATGACTAATTCCAGAGCTATGATTCCAAAAAGCCAACAACGTGTTGCTCCCCTCCTCCCCCCAATTCAAATAAAAAATCGTCTTAAAAGCTATTGTGATCTAAAAAAATTTATTGCTTCAATATTCGTTTATACCAAACAATACTGCATTTTTTGTTATCAAAGTTGTAATTTTAAATTATTAATTCTGTTTTGAAGTGCCTAATGTTTCTTAATGGAAGTTTCCACTTGGTTTTGGAAATCTTGAGTTGCCTTAAGAAAATCGTCAAAAGCTCCCTTAACAAACGTTCCAACAGTTTCACCGGCATCTGTAAACAAGTAAAGAAGTAATTTCTCTCTGTTGTCTGTAAAAAAAGAACGTACGCTGAAGGTGGGGCTGAACAGCTTTGTTCAGTTTTTCGAATTCCTCGGCGGTGTTCGTGATGGTGGTCTGCAGTTGATTCTTCACCTGGGTGGCCTGCTTAGAAGCGTCGGGTCCAGAAAGCTCTTGAATGTGCGCAATAGCTTCGCCTAGTTTTCCGGAGAACTGCTTGAGTATGTTGTCAGTTTCGCCTTTGTGGGTTTCAAGCTGAAAAAGTTATCTTCAGATTTGCACGAAATTATGTAACAGAGAACTGACCTCTGTGTCCAGTTTCTTAACGATGGATTCGATGTTGCTAGCCAATTGTTTGGATCCGTCGGTAAGGGCTTTGGCGACATCCTTCGAGTCGGGGGTGTGCTCTCTCAGGGTATCGGCAATATTCTTCGCCACATCTTGCACCTGGGCGGATAATTGCTCTAGCTGAGTTTTCTCAACCGCTTTAGGTGCAGCAAAAGTAGCCTACCGAAGAAAGTTTTACTATTTTCGTATGTTTATCTACTATCAACACTTACGTGAACAGCAAGAGCGGCGAAAAAAACAATAGCGAGCTTAGCCATGGCGACGTCGTCAAGAAAGCGGACTAACTGGACGAACAGCGTGACTCGGATAATCTTATAAACGTTGTGATAAGTTATGGCCTTTCGACCTGTTGATTTTTTGAATCGTTGCTGTTGACAGTTTTATTGCACCACGTGTTACCATCGCGCAAGGTTAAAAGATTTTTTCAGAAATCCGTGATTGCATTAGAGCAAGCTTTTTTACTTCGAGTTAATGTTAATATAAAAACAATCACTCAGAATCCAGCTTATGTTTTGAAACTAGACAAGCAGATAAACAATTTAGAATATGTAGATACTTTGTCCTCAGAGTAAAAAGAAGCAAAAAAAGATTAAAAAAATTTAAACATCAATGGTCCGAAAACCTTGATCGACGATTGAAAAGTTAAAATAAAAAAAATGATGTATTTTTGTAGCAATACAACCATGTTATGTATAATAGTATGCATTTTAACTAAAATATTATGTTAATTATATACTAATAAAGATTTTGTAAAAACTATATGTACATCTTACAGCACGAAAACGTATGGTAAATGTAACGTTTTAAAAAAACATAAGGTATAATAAAAGTTTTAAAATTAAAATATAATTGGTGTAATATATAACACTAGAGCCGTGGTGGCTTAGTGGATAGATCACTAGACTACGAAACCAAGAGTTGCGGGGTTCGAATCACGCTCTAGCCAATTTGATCACTGGCATTTTTACGGCCCAGCTCGACTCGGGCTGCAATAAAATGAGTACCTGGAGGTTAAACTCTGGGGTTAATAATAGGCGGTCAGTACGTAGAGCGCTAGCCACGTTACTACTACCCTTGTGTACCGTAGGCTCTAGATTGTAGTAGATCTATCCTGTTACGACCCCCATAGGCCTTCGGGTCTGCTACGGGGAACTATTATTATTATTATAATATATAACACTACCGTATTTTTTCTTGTAATAATTTTGACTATATCGCACTCTTTATTATGTATTCTCTTTTTTGGTTCTTTATCCGTTTTAAATTTTGTTAAACCTACAGTTATCTCATCAAAGACTTATTTTGCTTTCTTATTTTGGCAGGTTTTATTGTGTTTTTACCTTTAGTTTTATTAACTAATCTATTATGTTGCTGTATTGTGCAGGTTTAAGTATAATATGAATACTAATTGAATAAATTTATCTCTTTATTTTTATCTTTATTAATTCTCTTCAACTCAAACTCAACTCGACCTCCAACTTCACCTTCAAATCGATGTTCAACTCGACTTCTAACTTAATCTAACTAATTCTCTTCTCCTCCTTCCCTCTCATTTTTTAAATGTAATTTTTACCTTGAATGACTTAATTTAAGGAGTAAGACGTCCCGATCCTATTTTTAATAATATATAGTGCGGTAGTAAAGACGTTATTTTATGATCTAGATAATTACTATTATTTCTAGTTAATAAAGCCACTCAACAAAAAAAAACATTTATTCTCTGCTTTTAAGTTTTATTTTTGCTTTATTAAACGTCCAGTCCTGGCGTTAAACTGACACAACTGAACACTAAGATTGACGTACAATAAAAAATTGTAACTCGGGAGACAGAGAAAGAAAACCAAATAGAAGTGGTGAGATAGATATACGTATTCAAGTAAAGTAAAAAAAAAACACTACGGTTACCGGCGGAATAAGTAAATGTAATAACAACAAAGACAAACATGCAAGAAAAATGTTAAAGACCATACTAACAGAGACTAGAGAGACGAAAAAGAAAATAAGCAATACAAGAAACAATAGCACTGCAAAATAAAGTACGAGACTTAAAATAACAGTTAAAGAAAATCAACAAAATATAAATAGAACGGAAAATAGTAGTATGAAAAATATAAGAAACAAAAGTCGAAATAAAAGGGTTAAAATTAGATACCACAGATCAATATAAGCTTATAAAAGGAAAGACAAACTTCATCGAACAAGAATTACTAGTAGATACGCACTCTTTTGTTCGAAAAATTTATGATGGAAACTAAAAATAAATTATCAAATTTTAAAAAAGCAAGGTTTTTTTTTATAGTTAAATATAACTTCTCAAAGGAGAAGGAGAAAAATGGAATATAACAAAATAATAATAATAATAATTTTAAAAGCTAACCAAAAAGAAATAAAAAAGAATTTGCGTAATACAAGGAGAGATTAGAACAAATAAGCAACCCCGAAAGGGACAAGAACGTAATATTAATCAACAAAATATAAATTTATATAGTAAAATATAGTGTAAGGAGCATTTCTTAAAGAAAAACTGGCTGTACTTAACATTAAAGATTATATGGGAATAGAAGATTACTTATTTTTCAACAACCACGGCGGCAAACAAATGTTGGGAACGTGCTTTCTAATAAGAAGAATGAAGTAATTGACTTTAAATCAGATCTATAAAAATAAACTTGTCCTCAGATAATAAAGAAACAGAAAACAACACTAAGCTCAATTAAAAGTACTGAACTGTCTAAGTACTAAACACGACCATATATAAGCAATAAGCATAAGCGTAGAATATTGTATTGGACCTTTGACTATCGCCGTACTGTATATCCCTTCGAGACACAACACCAAACAAGAACATTATGAATGCTATTCTAATACCCTTGGAATCAAATTGATTGCAACAGATAATCCTAAAAGAAAGAAACTGTTAAAAACAATATACAAGAATCTTACAACTTATCTAGCGTTTAATCAACATATTGACTTTAAATACGTTCTACAGCATCTTACATTCATGTCTTTCTCATCAAATACAAAGATGAATATATGCTTCATTCATTGTGTAAATGCTGCATTTAGCGTGTACTGTTGAATCTCCTAACTATAAATTTAACAAAAATAGCCAACTTTATCGGATAATACAGCTATAATGATGTCTCACTACAATCCGGTAGCAGTGCAATATCTTCAAAACCATTTAAATGGAAGTTGGCTTAAAAATAGTACATCTCAGCGAATGAGATAAAATCAATGTAAGCAATTCTTACCATACGCAATGTCGCAGGTCTTCTAATCTCACAAAACCAGCAATAGATACAACAATCAGATGATTAATTAAGCATTTAGGAATCTAACTTGATCATTGTCTTAAGTAGATAAAATATATTTGAACCAAAAAGAAACAATTAGACGCTAAAATAGAGAACTAGAGCACCAAGTCCTACTATATAAATCATATATACTGAATCCGGTCTGGTCATATGGTATACAATTATGGTACTCAGCAAATAAATTGAATCCGGCGATTATGCAACGATTCCATTTAAATGTTATATTGTTAGTATATACCCAAGAAAATTTTACATATGTCTACCATAACGGAGGAAATTAAGAAACTCAACTCCAATTACCGAGTTAGGTTACAAAATCACTCAAATTCTCTAGCAGCAGATGTCCTAAATGACGAAAAAAATTTGCTTGTTCAAGAGATTTAAATTATCAGAAAGATTTAATTAGATTCAATTTTAACCCATTCGACTGCTAACCTATATGTTAATAAATCAGGTTTGTGCATTGGATATCACCTTCCAAGTAAATTTATATGTAATAATTACTAGGTTATTATTATTTTACTAATTAAATTGTTATAACATTAAGTGATAATCAATATGTTATAAGATAGAGCGTCAATGTTATTGGAGTCAATAAAAAATAAATATAGAGGTATATCGTGGTAAAGACTAAAAAGCTCAAAAATTATTTTTCTTTGGAGCCCGAATTCAGCAGCTTCGACAAGGTTTCTTACAGGCGTTACAAATCTATAATGAGCCGATCCGGGTTTCTGACGTTTTAGTCAGCCAAACCAAAGTATATTTTTTCGAAATATTCTGTACACTATACTAATTAGTTGTTAATGTCGTTGAATAGATCATCTTTCGCTCTATCGTACGGGAAAAATTCATTCCTATAAATTTAACGGTTCTCAGATTTTAGATTTTTCGCCCTCTAGCGGTCAAGCCGTACATACGATTTTCTTTTATCACCAAAGATTTTTCCTTACTTGGATACCCTTTAAGTTTTCAAGATCAAATCAGAAAAATCCAAAAACACACAATATTTTATTATCTAGCATGTTCAAACTGAAGAAGAAGTAAACGAACATTCCTATAAGTGTAAATACTGCTTTTCTGAAAATTCGATCACGTAGTGAGAGCAGTATAAAATTTAAGTTCAGTTACCAAAACTGTGGTATTACTTGATAATTGTAACTTTCCGTATTGATAATTTTAATCAGCTTAGTTACTAACGTAATGCAGCAAAATCTGCATATATATATATATATATATATATATATATATATATATATATATATGCAGATTTTATAATAATGTCATAAACGTATGTTATTATAATTGGTAATATAACCTTTCTTATTTTCTAATTTATTGAATAAACTATTACGGAAAAAGTCATAAATCAACAATAATGTAAAACAGGGTTTTATTAATATATAATATAATACATAATTTAGTAAATCACAACATCACGTGAAATCGGTATCGGCACTAAACAACAACAATACATAACAAACTACTTATTTAGGTTTCTGTCCTTTTTGCGAAGTCTGAATGGCGCTGTCTACCTGTGTTTTCAAATTTTCAGCTATCTTTAAGAAATCATCTAAAACTCCTTTAGCGAAGTTGTTAATGCTTTCGCCGGCCTCTGCAAAATACCAATTTGTGTGTAAAATTTTATCGAAAAATTAAAAACTAAAAGTCATACTTACGTTGCATATTGGGCTGTACCACCTTGATAATCTCCTCGACCTCATTGGCAGCGGTTTTGAAATTGTTGGCCAGCTGAGTACGGATTTCTGTGGCTTTGGTAACGGCATCCTGTCCAACGGCGTCTTTTAGGGTACCGATAGTCTCTACCAACTTGTCATTGATCTGCTTCAAGCCATCATCGATTTTGCCTTTGTTCTTGTCAATCTGGAAACACAGAAGTAGAGATATTCTCTGGATAAAACAATTTGCTTTCTCACCTCAACCTGAAGCTTGTCGACGATGACCTGCATGTTCTGCGCCACCTGTTGGGATTGCTCGCGCAAGAAATCAGTGGTCTGTTTGTTGTCGGGCAGGATGTTCTGCAGCGAGGTTGACACGTCGTTCACGATGGTTTGCACCTGCTTGACGGCATCGTCCAGCTGGCCCTTGCCCTGGGTCTTCTTAGGCGCCGCAAGAACTGCCTGTAAGTAAAGTATGAAAAATTAAATGGGAGAGTCTCAGAAAGAAGATTGCTCACGCTTAAGGCCAGAGCGGTGACGAAGAGAACGGCGATCTTAGCCATGCTGGTGCAGAGCAATGGAAGTGGCACTAGGCAAGAGAATGTCAGTTTTATAACGGGATCCATCAGTAATCTTCGACCCGATGCATGTCACTTTGATTACGCTATCTCTATGACCCGGAACAGTCGTGAATAAGTTTTATTTGTCTCAACCAAGCAAAGCAAGATATTGTGGAACTTTTCGCCCTCCAGTTCTCTGGAAATTTTTGATCTATGTTATTTATTTCAATATTCTTGTTCCATAAATTTTATATTATTCTTCTATTTATTCAAAGACCTAATAAATAGTGGCTCAGATTTAAATTAAGCATCTTTTTGTCTTTTTCGACCAGAAACTATGATATTTTGACAGATGTAATCTGGAATTTTTCCAAGTAGTAAACATGAAACGCCATTCGAGAGAACAGTTCATTAATATTATTAAAACGCATTGAAAATTCGGTGGAAATTTTCTGAAGACAGTGCCAAAACTGAATGATGAAATGAAACAACTGTCCGAAGTTTGATTACAAAATATTATGAAATCGGTAATTGATACAAAAATTCGTAAATATAATGGAAAAGTAAGGTCACGTGAAAATATTACCATAGTTACTCAAATCCGAAAACATTTACTCGGCATCGTACACAACAACCAGAGATTTTTCCTTCGACAAATACTTATTCAAGACTTCACAAAATTAAACTAACGTAAGACCTTAAGCTTTCCGATCTTTCTCACCGTTGACAATTAGTTAAGTGATTTTTAAAGTGTCATCTTTGGATTCTGAGATCGATGGATTGCTAAACAAATAAAATTGTCGCATTTGGGAAAATCCTTGCGTATCTCGTGAAAAACAAGTGCACCACACATAAGTGTTTATTTGGTGTGAATTTTGATCATGTGCATGCAATCAATAAGATTCTAACAGGATGGCACCACCTGTCATACAGCTCGTGCAATGAAATCTAAGCTTTACCCTAACAATCTATAAACAGTAATCAAACTGAACATAAAAATTTGACATGTCATCAGAGAAATTGATCAAAATATAGGCGAATTTTAAGATCTAAGATTTGCAGTGGAAGGTAAGGTGATTGTTGGTCAGATACTATTTTGTTGTTGAGAAATCAGTCTTATCGATTTCACGACGTTCTGAATAATTATGGATCTCTCGGACCTTGTAGAGCAAATTCTAGATAAAGACGTATTCAGATCTACAGAAACTGAAGCCTACTAAACATCATATGCATTTTAGAGCAATTTTGCCAAAAAATCTCTCTAGAGATGAAACTAGATGGTTTTGTTAATTTAGAAAAGTTTTGGTCCTTATCTCATAATCGTGTGATGACTACACAGATAATAAATTAATGTTCTTTACTTTTTCACAATAAATGTATTAGTGTTATTGTTTAATAATTTCATATTTTTTGGCCTGCATTGCATGAGTATGATTTGTATAAAATGTGGTTTCGGCCATTTGGTAGCGTACGTTGCTTTTCAGCTAAATTTCGCTTGATTGATATCGAAGTTTGATGGTGAGAGGCATCTGGTAACTTTACCAAAATTTTGCTACCCCAAAAAAAAAGCATCAATTGTGTTATTAATGAGATGTGAACTGATTTATGTGTCAACAAAAACAAGGTTTTGTATTTTTGTTTTACTTTAAAATTCTACCGCTCTTATTTAAAAGTCCCTCATTTAAGTTATTATTATTTTTATGAACTCTAAGAATTACGCAAGAATGTTTGCTTCTTGTTTTTCTAACCTTATATATTCATTTTTATTATCAGAGTAACAAACAAAAATTAAAATTGAAAATCCAGCGAGACCATAAAAAACAATTCTATAGAGTACAAAAAATTGAAATTTTTACAGTAACAATTTTGAAATTAATATTCTTCCAGATTATCTAACAATAAGATTTAGTAAAGCTTCGACTTTCTATAATTTATCGTCTTTAAGAACAAAGATTTTGCAGATTTTTAGAAGTACCACATTGGAGTAAATTTTCCTTTTCATGGTATAATACATTTGTTTAACGCAACAAAATATTAAGATTAGGTGTTATGGTGTTTTGAAATACAAATAGAAATATATATAAGGTCACCTGACGGGACTGCACACGCGTCGCACAACTGCTAAGAAATTAAAAATTGGTGCTATCAGCTACTTTTAATGGACATTGAGCAGCTCAGAATTAGTCATTATCAATAATGGGTTTAAAGGGCAGCAACCATGTTGCAGTGACAAGGTCCGGGTTAATATGTAAAATCGCCTGATAAGGCAGTTTCTGTTTGGACAAAGTTCATGTATCACTGCTTGTAGGCCGGATTACTCACAAAAGAAACATAGGCTTAATTACTTTTGCATATCGATTTACAATTTTTGGATATTTAGTATTTTCCAAGCTTTGTACTATGCTGGGAAACACCAAAAGTTGAATATAATTTTTTAACCGGGAGAATAAAGTAATTTGAAGAAATATAAGTAAGGTTCCAATACTTAAATTATGCCCACAGGCTAGTGCATGTAAATTCCTTTAAGGATTAAAGAAAGCTGACGTCAGTAGCAGCTCATTTTATTTAAACAGTCAAATATAAAAATGTAAGCAGAAAGTTGGTGAAATTAATTCAAACAAAAAACTTCTTGAATTGTTTTTTATCACTCTGCAGAATGACAAAGTCTACTTATAAAAAGTTATGTACCAGATTACCAATTTTTCAATATATTACTACCAAAAGAAAATGTTTATACGTGACAATTTAGAGAGTGATTTAAAAAATTAAAAAAAAAGATTCTCAGGGCAAAAAGAGCACTCAAATACAATAAAAACTAAAATCTACATCAAAGAGTATTCACAAAAATGATTACATTTTTTGAAGAGTATGACAGAAACAGATAGTTTTGGTCAGATTTGGCAACAGTCCACTAAGCCAAAAAAAAACGTAGAATGTTATCTAAGGAATCTGATTAGCACCCATTATTTCAGAACTATGACCGATAGAACGTTATTGAAGTATAATGAAGGTAGAGTTGAAGAAGAAGGTTAAAATAGCTAAAAACAACGAAAAATCAAATGTTTATTGGAATGAGAGAGAAAAGATAAGACGTTTAATGGCGCGTCTTACAGAAAAGATGAAAAATTTTATTTATAATAAAAACCAGAGAAACAAGTACGGACGTGGAACTCCAGTTTCACAGATTTCCGGTGCTTCTATACATAAACAAAAATTTGCGGCCACTTCCGGTCAAACCGGTCTCGAGATTTTCCGATCAGGCTGATTTTTGGCGTCTGGGCTTGACTTATGGTCCTCAGTTGAATGCTGAAAACGTTATGTCTCTATCTATCACAGATCAAAAATTATAAGGCGTGACAGATGCCAAAAATTCAAATAGAAGCTGGTTTGCAGCTTAGAAACTACCTTTATCAAAAGTTATAGAGAATGACATATTTGAAGCTGGGTCCGTAAAATAAAAAATATAAGCTAACACTGTACTTAATTGACATTCATTATTAAAGAGTCTTTGATAATACCGAAATATATACAATAAAAACTCCTAACAGAAGCATGCGATAGAATAAGACCCATACCTCTAAAAAGAGGTATTAACAAAGGGAATTTAATGAAGCCATATTTTTTTGCCACATTAAGACATTATTTTTAAAGTTACACTGAAAAAAAGTATTAAACATAAATGGGCAAAGACTAAACCAAACATAAGACGTTGTTAGACAAACTAAAACCTAATCAATAAGGTGGAACTAAAAACTCGATCAAAATAAAATAAAAGCAATTGAATGTATTTAACAACAAACAAGCGAAAATTTGCTTTACAGGTAAATCAGAGCGGATCATATGCACGAAACTAAACTTTTTCAGTCAGCATCCGTTTGCATCACATGCAACAGTCCAAACTTCACAAAATCTCTATTGGGAAATTTCGACACATCCGTATTGTAACACAGACTTGTCATCATGCGATTTTTATCTGTTTCCTCCCTTGAAAGAACAGCTAAGGGGCAACAAATTTAAATCCAATAATGCTATTATCAAAGATCTGCATTTTTGGATACGACAACAATCAAAAGCCTATGAAATGGAAATCAGAAAAGTAATGGAAAGGTGGCAAAGTGTATCATGAAGAAAGGAGACCAAGTCGTGAAAAGTTATTGTTTTGATTTTCTTAACAAGACGGATGTAAAACCCGGAAAGGCAACTTTCGAAAGCGAAGCAAGTCATGCACGCGACATTGTGACCCCCGTATCTCGGATCAAATGAGAGCTACCAATCTGAAATACCGAGGAAGATACCGACCTAAGGTATATACTGACCAAATATGAAATAAATCGGTCAAATAGTTCCACAAATATCATGTCGACAGACACACACACACACACACACACACACACATGCACAGACAGACAAGATCGTGATCGCATTAACTTTCGTCTACGCTTTACAGGCTTTCGATATTTACTAACAATAAATAAAAATTCCGTTTAAGAGATGAGCACCCCTCGTAATTTATTATCAAATTTTCTTGTCGCTTAGAATTGCTTGAAATAAACAAAATTTCTGTCATTTAGACCCGTTCAATTCCGAATTAAAATAACGATATCAAGAGCCCCATTTTAAGCATTTTAACAAAGCGTTTTCAAACGATCCGTTCAGATTTAGAGCATGGATTATTTCAACACCAGCAAACTGATAGGAAATCTCTAGGTCACTGCAGTGACCGATAAATGACGAAACTCTAGTAAATTTGCCCATACTTTGACTTCTTGATCCGGATGTTGATGTCAGACGACTACATTCGGCTTGTCATCATTCATAACACTCCTGAAGTTTTACATTCCGTTTCAGATTTAAACTGAAACAATAAATCTAAAAAGGGCACGAGCAATATAAGCAGAAATTGATCAGCACAAATTGTGTTTTGCGACATAGTAAGTTTCTACTTAGTGTTCCCTTAAATAATCCGTTGTAAAGTTAAGTCTACCCTTATTTTACACATTTTCGAGATATCCACTTCTTTGACATACGGTTGCGATTGTCACTTGTTGTAGTTAAAGGTTGGATTCAATTTTCTTCAAAATATTATTGCCACTTAACAATAAAGAGAACCGTATTGCTGTGCTCACGTTAAATAAATGCAGAATAGAAAAAATGTCATTATAAGACTTTACTATATATACGGGATATGTGAGTTATTAGACTATAAAATTGTTTAGTGTAACTAGAAATGTTAAGAATTATCAAAGATCTAGAAAACCATTTTAGTTCAGGCTGCTTAGGTAATCAAAGCCAAAAGTGCTCGAATTAAACGAAATCCTCTTCTAAATCTGCGGTGTTAACAAACGAAACCTGAGCTAGTTATAAAAAGAAAGAAAGACATAGAAATAAAAAAAAATTGTCGAAAATATGACAGGATGTGATAAAATCTGTGAATTGCACACTTTTCCTTAGTGCTCTCGAATCTTTCAGCGAGATTCCACAACGAGTTACAAACAACTCAGACCTTTCTGAGCAACAAGGTGCATAATTTTGTAAAGACGATTGGCCTTAATTCTTTGACAGTTTTAGCAAACATGGTTTGCTCAAGAAGGCCTGTAGCGTGTGCCACCACAAACTCATTTGTATCAGATTGACACTAAATATGGTCATGTTGAAAAAATATTTTCTTTTTATAATCATCAATAATACTTTAATAAAACTCAAACGTGCAAAAATAATTAATCGGTATATTTTGGTTTTCTAATCACTCTATAATAATATTTATGAAAATACTATCCACTATTACAATGTATATTTCAGTGTTTAGCATTTTAAGTATTATAATAAACTTTAGAATATATATATATATAAGGTATAAGTAGAAAATAATTGACAAACAACCATTAAAATTTTACTTTTGCAAGAAATACAGAGAAATTTCAACAAACATTAGCATATTACTATTACGGGAAATTAGAAGAGTTACATGACTATTTTAATAAATTCTTAATATTTTCTGTATCTATTATTTCGTTCTTGTTTCTCTTACATATCAAAAACAAACTTTATTAATTCCGCGCACTTCTTTTTCTTTCTGTTTTTCCAATTACATATCATTTTTTGTGTTGATTATAACTAATTATTTTGAAAACTCATATGCTTGTAAGAAATTACCATGCCACTTAAAAAATAAAGTTATTCTGTTATTTTATTATCAATCATATATATATAAAAGAATAGAGAAAAATAACAACATCATCTAGGTCAATATCAATAGGCAATTAACATTAAAATACTACTGCTTAACAGAAGCCTGTATCTTATCGACCAGATCCTTCCCGTGGGTCTGGATGGACTCCCCCAGTTTCTGGACGCTGTCAGAGAGGTCCTTAAAGAGATCGTTATTCTGAAAACAAAGATCAAGTCACTAAGCATTTTTGCACAACAACAATCTATTCGGTACCTCAATATTCTTTAGAAGAGAATCAAAGTTAGATTTTATGTTTTCCACCGCATCATCGATTGCCTTTCCGGCATCCGTGTCGCGTTTCTGGCGCAAAGGGCTGGCAAGTATCACCTAAAACAAAATATGTTTTCCATAAATATTTACAAATAAGTAAATGACCTATTTCTAAATATAGGATGCAGTCATGGTCGAGTACAAGATTGTTGACTAGCATCAGTTTTCTCTTATCACGATACGATGTCAAAGTTTAAAGGCTTTTGCTATTTTTACCGAAAGTTGTGCATTTAACTATTATTTCTAGGAAGCTTATAGAAAATCGTATTTCAGGTATCTCACGTAACATTAAAACTCTTACCTGTACCAAAAGAAAGGTGAAAACAAAAACGAGTCTAATCTTAGCTACCATCGTGTCCCGAATGGTTTTTGGCTGACCGGTATGAACAGGCTGAACGATGGAAGACTAGTGATGGACAATAGCACTTTAATTTATCAAGTAAGTGACCTTAGTACGCACCACAGTTTTGCGCTGCGCCGTTCTTGATGTCACTCACAAATTGCAACGGTTCATTAGAGGGGTCACTATTTTGCATTCAATTACGTGTATCCGCTTGCGGTCGTAATATAAATAAAGAAAGCCAACGCGTAGAACAGTTTGTTTTTGAATCAATATCTCTCTTATACATAGTTTGAGCTATAACGATGTTAAAGTTGCAATGACGCAATAAACTAACGCGAACGTTTTCAAAACTTTCTATATCTAACTTCAAAAACGTTAATTCACCGAGGATCTTTTCGCGTGGCTAGTAATCTTTCTATCTCTGTTTAGTAGTTATATATTTCTAATTTGGTCATTTAGTGTAAAAGGACATAATTAATGTGTTTATTTTTATTAGGCTTACTCGAAAACGAATATATAAATTAAAATAATACAAAAAACGAAATAATAGATACACAAAATATTAAGAATTTATTAAAACTGATCTTCTTCACTATTTCTCACCTTAATTTAACAGTATGACTTTTTGTGTTTTGAATTTTAAACGTAACACGAGCAATGAAACACGTTTGGGACATCTAAAACGGCAATCACACCAGATATTGTAAATGACGTCCATGGCATGGTTTTGGCAAGTCACCAAATAAAGGCGAATTTAAAATCTTATAAACGAGTAATCCAACAAATTAAGGGAAACAATTTATAACCATGGACAAAAGATGAGTTATGTAATTCAAACGGTAAATTAGTTCCAAAAGCAACAAAATCTATCTAATCTCTTAGAGTGGGGTTAACATAAGTATTTCGGAACAAAGATACTTTGCAGGTTATCTTAAAAAGAAGAAAAGTGGGTGACAATATTACATAGCATTTTTGTACAGGCTAAAAGCAACAATTTGAGGAAAACGACCCGAAATGTTAAAAAAATAGAGCTATTGTTTAGCAAAAGTTGGCAGAATTTCAGTTGGACGTCATTCTGCATAGGTATACCTGATTTGTCTGACTTAGGTCTCTCGTTGTATAGGATTCACTTTTTTTTACTATTGCATTTTGATTCAAAAAAGAATCTCTTGCATAGCCTCTAAACAGAGAAATAACCGCAGACAATCAATCCAACATATTGTTCTTTATTAAAAAATTTCCACTAAACCTCACGCATCATTATTTTAGAATCTGCAAAACCAATTCAAAACAGGGAAATTTTTCCATATAACCTGCAATAACGCAAATGTAACTTTTTGTTCTCCAGCTTGAAAAATTTTTCTCACGCACGTATCAATTTATAATTACCTTTTACTCTACGGTGACATAATGCTGACAATTGTCCTTCGATATACTGGATAGCTGTAAAAGATACACCAGCACCATCATTAGTCGCCTATGAAAATCAAGCACTTCTGCAAACATCCACTTCGTTCATTTATGTTCAAAAAAGTCTTGATACAAAATACACAAGTTAAAGTATCTTATAGATAAGCCTCCTAAAACTAAAATTTCACTTTTTATGACATTAGATCTTTTTTCTATATTTATTTAAAACACCATTAGGTAAAAAAAAAACTTTTTCAAATACATGGTGTCGATATTTTCAAGATAATCGCAATCTGAATGATTTAAGTGTGTTAGTAATATAACCAAGAAAGTTAATCATCATAATATATTTAAACAAGTTTAAGTTTTTTTCCATTAAGTCTCTACTAAAAATTTGACGTAAAACATATTTTCAGTTTCCGGAACCAACATATAAAGTGCAATAATAAATACGGTTTCTGATAGTTCCACATCGGACATAATTGATACTTTATACGTATTTTCTACGAAAGAATCCTGATACAGTTTTGGTACTTGTATTTTCAATTAACAAATTTTTGAATTGAAATTATGCCAAAGTTGGATTAGATTATTCTACTTAATCCTCGATTTACTCGACTAGACTATTGCAAAAAGTAGAATATTTCAATGATTTGAAAAACAAACCTATCACTTTTATTTCCAGGGATCCTTTGATAATTAAGATTAATTTTTATGAAATTGCGTCAGAATTTATTTGGTACTACAAACAATATCACTATTCAAACAAAAGCAGCATGTTGATTTTAGTTTGCAGATATTCAAAGCGGCCATTGCAGAAGTTGTTAGAAAAATGGACAAGTAACCAGTTTTGCCCAACGATAAAGTACTTTAAAGGCTATACAGATTAAATACATGGGAACTAATACCATCATTAAAGATTGTTTGTATCTGGATAAATAAATTTAAACATGGCGGAAAATAAGGCCTAGTTTACCACAATATATGTAGTTAAGAAAGTCCATAGTGTCGTGGAACACCGACGAAACTGCTATTATGTAAAGATCTCGACTGGATGAGTACACGATATTCTGCATGAAAAAATACACACGAAAAAATTGTGTGCAAGACCCTTTGTGATGATTTGTTGCCGTAGATGAAACATGCATCTACCATTACAAACCAAAGACAGCAGTCAAAAGAGTAAATAACAAAATAAAAGCGCATCAAAGGTTTGTTCTAGCGATTGAAAAAGTGGTAGTCACGGTTTATTAAAGATTTTCTAGAGGTTACAAACCAATAACAGAACCACCTCAAAAATAACTAAATCAAAAACCACAACCTTCCACCAAGATGACGCGTCGTCGCACAAGTCTACCATTGCATTGAGAAAATTGAACGAGTTAGTGTTCGAACTAACTCCTTGGCCCTCGTATGCTCTATGTTTTAGCTCTGAATGATTGATTTCTCTTTCCAAATATGAAAGCTTGACTTAGCGGAAATTGGTATTTGTCCAATAAAGTACCATCGCCGTTAATGTACGCAAGTATCTTTCTCACATCTTGAAAAATTTGGACGTATGTAGTTCTCAATACAAACTACTTATGTTAAAAAAAATAAAATTGGTTTTTTCAAAAATTTTTTTTGCCCTATCAAAACATTTTCGCGATGAAACCCAAGGGTACTTGAAAATCTTTAACAAAACTTATGTAACGGTTTTAAGTCGATGTGCACTTAGTGGTACATAAACTATATTTTTTTCCAGATCTTAAATCGGATATCTAAGGACGTCAGTAATTAATGGATAAAGTTATTTCTCGCATTACGAGAAAGATTTAGTTCAAATAATTTGTATTTTAATAAAACTTTGTTTGTATAAATGGTATATAAACCTGTCATTATGTCAGTACTATTTTTCACAAAAAAATTCTTCATTAAACGTAAGTTTAATTCTTAAAATCTTATAGAGCCCCAAAGTAAGGCACCATCATATCATGCTGGGAGCAGGAACTGTAAAACTAAAAACACTGGAAAAAGGTAAATGCCCTAAGTATTTATATTTGAAATATATACAGATATATTAAATGTATAATATCAATCTTAAATGGTTTCTAACGTAAATAGTATATAAAACACCCTTCACCATAATAGAACAAAAACCGTAGCATCCCACAAAATTCTATTAAAGATGAATATTTTCAAAAATGCGTAAACTTCATAATACTCACAGTCAGTACGTTGCTTTCATTTATAAATTAATATTCCCTGTTTACACGAAAAATACAACAAAACAGCAAAGTTTGTGATCTTAAAAACTAATTTTGGCAACTCTGTATGCTTTACACTCCTCATTAGGATTAGTAATAATTGCTTTCACAAACGGCATAAAACAAAATTCTCTCTAATCGCGCTTATACACAGTAGTGCCCTCTAATACTTAATGTCTAAAACTTCACACATACGTTATATAAAATATAGGAGTAATTATTTAACTGGAATACGCGGTACGTAGGAGTTGGTAATACTATATTCTAAATTTAATTAAAAAATTTTAAATAATCTAAGTGATAGACGCATCTTACTCCTTCTTCTCAAAAGTAATCTGGTAGAAAACCCATTCTTCCACAAATGATGGGACAAAAGCCTTGGTCTTGCTTATTGTAACTGAAGGTTCAATCTTAGCCAATTGAGATTCATACATCTTCAATGCTTCTACCTGACTTGTTCCGTTGCCCTACATAAAGGTAATTTATATAAAATCACTTTCAAGATCAGTAAATATACGATAAATAATATTTACTTAATAATTTATATCTATAATCTATATCTTGTAAAACAAAAAACACAACTCAGACGTTTATTCACTAGTTCTAAATAAACCTAAAATTACATCTAAAAACCTTAAAAAGTGCAAAGGAGAGTAATAGTTTAGAGTATCAAAGATGCAAGGCAAAAAATGTTTATGGCGTACCTATGGGGAAATTATATTATTGTCTCTATTACCGTATTATACCCCACAGTTGTCTTGAATATTATTGACAAGCCAAGTCCAGTGGTGTCATGTGGTATTAGTCCTACATTTACTTATGCTCTTAAAAAAAAACAAAGCAACTAAAGTGGTAAAATGTTACAAAGAATATTTGACGGAAAAAATGAGAGTTCAGAAGATGAGAAGCAAAAACAAAGAAGAAATGGTACTCGTTAAAATCAAAATCTTATACAAGCATTTACAAATGAAAATATGTAGATAGTATAGCGAGATCTATCAGTAACGTACTCTAGCTATTCGAACGCTCCTACGCTTAAGTGCATCAATTTTAAAATGCGCTTACATGTGTCATAAACTTCCCATCGGGTTTCAGCACCTTGAATGACACATCCAAAATATTCTTAATAAAGTTCCAGAGCTCGCTGGTGGGTGTATCACTAATGGGTATGTCAGTTAGATCACCAAAGATGTAATCAAACTTGCGGCCCTCCTTTATGAACTGGTCCAAGGATTTCATGCAATCACCTATAATGATCTGAAACAAAGCGAGCATCAGAATTGCAGTCTTTTACAGATCTCTTAGCTAACCTGATAGTTTGGCCCAGAATATTTGTCAAGAACGTCACCACAAATCGATCGCATGTATTTGGCACAGGCTCGCATCACCACCTCATCAATCTCCAGCATAATCACGTTCTTGGGTTGCTCCTTTAAGAGCTCGAACAACAGCGCACCGTCTCCCCCGCCCAGTATCACGATCTCCTTGCCCTTATAGTTTTCTTTGCCTCTAGCCATTAGCGTTTCAGTATATGTCAAGTCGGCTTCGGATATATCTGACGAATAAATTAAATTCACTCAACCATTAAGGAAAATGTAATCAACATTGTTTATTTATTATTTCTATTAGGACTATTAGATCTGTTTTAGATAGTAGAGAGAATCTCGTTGGTGAGCGTACAGATAGTATCAAAACCAAAAGCGAAACATCATACCCATTTACCCTCTTCTTATTTTTTCTTACCTTTATATTCCTATCTTTTCAAATTTTAAACAATATATATATATATATATATATATATATATATATATATATATATATATATATAATACTAAATGTGTGAATATCAAAGAAGTCCCACCCTAACGGTATTTGTCTAATAAAACAATTTAAATAAAAAAGAAACGGAACGATTCCAGAAAAGTAGAAACTGATATTATCCAAAATGTCAGACAATCGATCAACCAAATAGTTAAATTACGCTACTGTTTTCTCCTCCCTCAAATTAAAGGTTACACATTGCAGGAAAAAAGATTCGCTCATGTAAGAAACTAATATAAAAGTTTATAAAAATACAATTATGAAAAAAAGAGATAAAACACTCAAAAGCTGTAAATCAAAAAGCACTTAGCAAATGATACACTAAAATATGAAAATCAAAGTCAACATAATCAAAATAAAAACAAGAATTTTAAAATACAATTAAATATAATTGGTTGCAAAAATAAAGTGTACAAGCTAAGAAAATTCATACCTTGTTCATAGGAAACAATTAAGGTCTATTGAGAAGTGGTGCGAAAAATGGTTATTTTTCTTGAATTTATGCATAATAGTAAAAATAACATTAAAAAACAAAATTCTGCTAAATGTCGTATTATGGAATAAATTTTTATAGGATTTTACTTTATATTGTGCACGTGTATGCCTGTCAGATCTAGAAGTGATAGAATTCATTTGTGAACATTTTTGCAAAGTTGGTACAAGATTGTCCCTGAGAACTGACATGACAAAAAATGAATACACATAACTCCATCAAGTAAAACTCATAAATTTTTATAGTATAATAAAAGTTTTATGCATCATTTTAGTCTGAAAACCAAGAGACGCAACATGGAGTGACTACGCCGTGTAGATTTCTTGCCGCCCAAGAAGTAAAGCGCAGCTATCGACTGGTAAACACTTAAGGATCGTCGTTCCATGTGGATTTGTTGCTGAAAGAAGTTACAATTAATACTTAGGATCATTAAAACAGGGTTTGTAAGAAAACTGGAATTTTGTTTGTAAATACTATAGTTATTCATAATAATGAGCTCTACACGGCCAATCTAGCAACAATAATTACCCGAAATAAATTGGGTGATTTTGCCCCATGTTTCTTATAATTCGGACTTGATCACTACTGATTGCGTATCACTTTTTTAGTTATTTAGAACAGACAAAGCACTGCAGAAAGGTGTCCTGTTTGGCTTTCTCAAGCAAAAACAATTGCCCACCAGCAGGATTATTCCCGGGGCAACTGAAATAGAAAAACACCCTAAATGTCTACTTAGGAACATATAAGAGGCCACAGCCAACGCTTACATGTTATATGAATCAACAAACTTTCACTTCTAAACCAATAAAAGATCAGTCTTATTCTGATTAAAACCCCAAGCGAACAGCTAAACTATCATAAATATGAAATTAAAGTTAAAAGAAGGATCGATTAGGAAGCTATCAAGTAACCCCATCCCGAATATTTTTTATCAGTCAATTTTCAGCAAAACTTATGTATTGTATTTTGAAAAATTCGATTAATCTTATTTAGGAAACTGGGAAAAACGGTTCTTCTTTTTTTCATTCTCGTTTTAACTCCTTGCATAATAGCGTAGCGTTCTTGGTCCATTTTCGACAACTCTCTCTATTCAAAACCATTCTTTTTAGCTCTCTGGTGTTCTTTTCTCTGTTCTGACATTTTTTCGTGCCCCTTCCTCATTGCATTTTTAGCTTTTCGTATTTTTTTTACTGCGGGGCCTTGCTTCTAATATTATTTTTGCTATTTTTCCTTCGTTAGTTCTTATTATGTAGACATGCCATTTAAGTTGTCTTTCGCTATAATTTCTATTAGTACTTCTAATACTTCTGTTATTACGTTGTGTCTCGCCCTATCCTTCTGCGACTTTCTGACCATATATCTTACCAAAGATTGAATCCAGCTATTTTTACTTAATGTTGTTCCTAGGTATTCTTGGCGTCTTTCCCGTTTACTTCTGTTTTGGTTATAGGTAGCATTTCCCTATATTTAGTAGTTTTCTATTTACATTGCCCATTTATCCTGGTATTGTTGCATGTCTCTTAGATTTGCGGTACTATTACTGTCATCTACAAAAACTAAAATTTGTAAATATGTCGAATTTAAATTAAGACCGTTCTTTTTCCATTAAGAATTCCTCTGATTCCTCGCTACGAATTCGCATTGCCATTCTTGTTTGTTTCTGCTATCCTTTTCGGTACTCGTTCAGATAATCTTAATTTTCAAACTGTGTCAACAGCCAACTTTAAGTCTAGGAATACCAGATATAGTGTTCTCTCTCTATCTAAAGTTCTTGTTGCAAATATGTGATTTTGAGTTTGTTTTTCTTTGCTGTAGGCTACTTATTTATCTTATAATTTGAGTTTAATTTCTTGTCAGATTTTTTTTTCTATCTCGAGTAAATTTTGTGTGCTTTTGTGCAAAAAAAGCGTCAGCTGAATTAAGTTTTTCTAAAAGAGTCATTTTTTAGCTTATTCGTCAAGAGGTAGTTTTAAAAGTATGCACAGTAGAGAATCTAACATGAACACGATAACTAATTTTATCTTTATTGTTCCAACTAATGACTAGCAAAGGATGTGAGAGCATTTCATCAAATCAACAATAAGATGTGTAAAGTCAAGGCACAACGGCCAAGACACAAACATTTTAAAAATCCATTGAATGATTCTTTCATAAGAATTAGTAATTCCGATAAGGTGTTACATAATGCAACAATGTTTTCCTATAAATTGTAATTGATTGCTTTAACAATTGCTTTCCACTTACTTATAATGCGTCGGTTTTTCACTGTATGTTAATGTTTTGGTTGGAATTTTTTATCGAATTTTTACATAACCACATATGCAAAGCAATGATATATTTTACTTCAAATTGTGAACCACACCGAAAACATTTAAATATTATTATTCTCGAGTTAACATCTAACAAGAAAAAAAACTGTAATAATTAGAAACAGCAAGTTAATTATTTTGGTATATAAAAAATACAACAGTAAATTAAAAATGCACTTACTTTGCATATTGTCTAAAATGAGCATGTTGCCAAAACTTTTGGAATGAAGTATTTGCACCTTCTGGAACGGCGTGTGTTCTTCAAAAACCAACCTGTCAATGTCGAACTCGAGCAAGCGTTCCCCTAAAATTCACAAACACAACATTGATTCTTATAAATTGGTGGTTTTGTGGATAACAGGTTGGTCCTACCTGCAGTAGTATAGTATCGACTAAAAGGACCCCTTTTAATAGGTGGTAAAATAGAGCTACAAGAAATACCTAGTACATGATTTGCTATGTCACGTTCTAGCGCTTTGCTTTTCTATAAAAAAAAAAATAGTATGTCACGCTCAGAATAATCAAAACTATCTCACCTCGTACGTGAGCACGGGTTCCTGTTTCCCGCTTTTGTAGAACTCGATGTTAATTGTGATCAATCCACTGCCGAAGACACGCAAGCTGGTGATGCTGCCAAAGTCGCTGGTGTACAGCCGAAAGAGGCCTTTCTCCAGAGAGAAGGTGCTGATAAGTTTCAAGTTATCTAGGTAATTCCGCAGAACGTTCTCGATGTTAACGGCGATAACCGACAACTGCGGCTCGTTCTTTACCTTTTTTGGGTCCAAAGAAAAATCCAGCAAAATTGTGTTTGCTGCCATTTCAAAAGGTAAGACTTGATCTTGAAACTACTGTCGATTAGGTAAAAATCAAACTATGTAACAACAATTGGATTTTTATGGGAAGAATGATCTACAAATATAAAATTTTCTATTAGACAAACTTTTAATTTTTTTAAAGAAATCCGTTAGTAACAAAATATCAAACATTTTGGTCAAAAAATTTTTAATAAATAAAAATAAATGTTTACCACATTTACAGATAAATAATAAATAACAAGGTAATTGAAAAAAAAACGAAACTGCACTCACCTGCCGATTGTAATCACGGCAACTCTAATAGCAGCGAACTGTAGGCAAGATCTAAATGTGTACAACTCCCGACAGTATATAGCTCCAAGAAGTTGTATAACTACACGTGACAGTATCATGTAATTTTAATTAATCGAAGATATTTCCTCGTGATGTTTTTGCTGCAAAGAAAACTGAATTAAAATGACATGTAGTTTTTGAACACAAAGGAGACACATGTATGTTAATCAAAACTTAAATAAAAAAAAAACAAGAAGAAGTTAAAAAATTAAAAAGTAGATGTGAATATACAAGGGCAGCACCGAACATTTCTGGCATGAAACAAATATTTTTGCAGCCTAGTTTGCCTAGGTTGAAATAAAACGTTTTGCGTGATGGTGCGGAGTCCCTCTGAACGATCCAAACTCTGATGTAAGAAGATCTTGGACAAAGGCCTAACGGTAACTTTCAAGGTATCATCGACGTCGTTTCTAGCTTGAACTTTGGCTTAATCCGTCAAGCTTGCACCACACCAAATTATAAAATACCCGGGATATTTTCTTACGCCATCATGCATATACCCTGTCATTCTGATGGTTCTTCAAGCCCTTACTTACTTGTTTTCTCAAGAGTTTTTTGCGCCTTGACATCCAATTTCTCTTTTACTGTAAGCTTAGGAAGTGGCAGGTACCACGTTTTACAACCTTCAACTGCCTTTTGAACGATACTTCAATATATCTTTATCTAAACATCCAACTTCTTCTGACTGTGATGAGGATTTCGACCGATTTTCTCTCGGGGCGCTTTGAGTGCTTGTAGTGTTCGCTTACTTCTTGGTCTATCGCTACGCTTATGATCTTTCACAGCTTCAGTGTCTTTATATCTTTTGGGCACATCATAAACAATTTTTCGTACGCCTATTCTTAAAGAGACGGTTGATTTCACATGTCTTTTTCCACTCATATGCAGTTATCTATCGATTGCATGTTGATTTGTCGACTTGAAAGACATTTTTATAGAAAAATAAAAATTTTCGTTTGCCAATCATAGGTAACAATGCTTCAGAATTCATACAATCAAAACTGCGATTGTTTAAATTTTATGGGGAACTTTATTAGTGACGGAAATAGGTCAGTTTACAATATCAATAATTAGGCCTTTAACAAATCCATTATCAATAATAAAGTGAGCCTCAACCAACGGGCTATGGAGTATAAAATGATCGACGTAACCCTAAGAAACAAAAAAGCAACGCATTGTTACGTAGTGCATTTAAAGTAGGCAACAGTGCACAAATGGCAAACATAAAGCCAGATTTCAAGATAAATTAATAAAAACTTTATTAAATTGGAAAAAATGATAACACAGACGATTAAGAAGACCCAAAAGACCATGGGCTAATGATGTAAAACGTAAGGTCGTTTTTAAAAGGCAAAAATAGATAGATGTGAAATCAATTTAATAAACCCTGCATCTGTAAGTGCTCAGAAGAAATCTGAGAAGGAATAGAAGATATATTTATGAAGACCTTCTAATAAGATCCAAACAACCTATCGTATCCCATGTGTTTGTGCAGCTCTCCAAAGAAATCCACTATCGAAAGAGAAGGGAATTAGTTCTTTACTCGGTGTTTCATTATGTTTACAGGTCAAACAGAACTATGACTCATAAAAAGTCGATCTTTTGCGTACCTTACTTCACTTTATTCAATCAAGAGTGAAACATATTTTAGCAGGAAATGCGAAGGTTTGTTTGAATAAGTTATGTTTCACATACGCACGCTCACGAATACATACAAACACTCACCCCAACACATGTAGATATTAGTGAGACTTTATACCCTGCATGAGGGAAAACCTGCGAACTCAAAGGTTAAAGGCTCTTATATATTCACCCTCACTACCCGGTCGTTACGCGCCATCTCTGATTCGCCTTAGATGATCGCTGTATTACCCTTCATTCTAAATGAAGCAGGTACTCAATTATTCTTAGTGACCGAGTCCAGAGTTGAACCCGGATCCGTCCGCTAATTAAACTTTCTTCACAGTCCCACAGACTGATTTTCAAATTCAAATAAACGTGAAGATTTTATGCACTGTACCTTGATGTATGGTGTTATCCGATTTCGAGCTACTAGGCTGTGTTCAAAATTTTGAAGTTCTTGACGTTTCTGCCACAAGTGCGGCAATATGTGGTACATATCTATCCCCCCAACCTTTATATTTGTAATTCTAAAACAGCAATCTTATTATTTGACTGCAGTTCCATAATAAACGGTTTATTTTGACATATCAAAATTAGATGTCTTAGAAACCATAAACGTGTTATTAATGTATTTTAATCATACCGCGGATTTTAGTAGTGACACATTAATGGCGATCTCTTCTCTTTCGGTTCGTAATTAACGCATTTCAAAATAAGCCAACTGTAATATGTTATTAAGAAAAACTTACTTAAAGTGGTCTAAGGCATCTTGGATAGAAACTGCGGTAAATACTGTATCATATCAAAACTAAATATTAGGTCTCTCTCTTACACTTGAATGGCTTGAGAGTGGTTAATAAGATGTGCCGAGTCATTGACGTAACCACTAGTAAATCAAAAGTGTGGCTGTAACAGATTAGACATATATTTTATTTTATAGGTAGAGCCATTGATAGAATTTACAACATGCCGTAGTGGTACATCACTTTGCATATTATTGGAGGTAGCGCCTCTAATCTTATAGTAACACTAAGAAAAGAAAAACCTAAGAGAAACTTTTCATAAATTTGCTCGTGTCACGTACTCTCCATCTGTGGGATCACATTGATGTCACCACAGTAGTAAACGTAAAACGGTGGTCTTGCTTGTGATGTACACTTGATCTCTAAGATAGCTTCTGCTTATCGAAGAATTCGCTTCACTTGAGGGGTGCGCAGGAGGTCCTTAACTTGTAAATACTTCAAAACTATTTCCTGATTTTGGCAATACAGTCAGAAGACAAAACTAAACAGCACTTGACATTTCTTCGTACGTAAGTTCTCAAGTCGTCTTACCAACTTTGGAAAAACATTAGTTTTATTTAATTGTATAAACCATTACTTGAAGTTAAACCACTCTAAGAGGGGAACAGGAGTATAATGATCGTCATCCTTTATGAGTAACGATTTAATGAAGACATTCGTATGATTCATATAGGAAAAGAAATTATACAATAATAAGCTGTAATTGATATAATGATCGTACGAGAACATCAATGAAATAGTAAAAAATCTAAGAAATCAAAAAACTAATGGGAACGTAACATTACAACTACCGCTTAGATATGTTTTCAAACACTGGTTTTACCTCTACCTCTTTTTATCATTGTCCACCAATTTTGTGTCAGAGCTGATGCCGCCCCAAAATACTGGACCGTGACTAATGCCACTACTACTGTTCAGTATAAACTTCTCCACAACGATATGATTTTTTCCGAAAAAATGAATGGATTCTAGAAACAGTTGTTAAGACCTCGACTAATATCTAGATACCACTAATAACGACATGAATGATGACTTCTGTAGACAGTATCTGGGTGGATCATCCCACCTGATGGTTTCCTCAGATTCTCTGTTTTATTTCCTAAGACAAAATATTTCTTTTTAATTTAGGCGAGATTGGTGGCAAAGTCAACAGTATTTTTGTTCTTTAAAACAAAGGATCTAAGAGATTTCTTACGATGGGATTATACAGTGATAGAAAACCAGTACGTTTCCAAAACCATGAAGATTATTCCAAATATTTTACGTGCGGAAATTACTAAGAATCCTTAGTTAAGAACACACTTGTTATTTTATTCCTAGTTGGAGAAAGGACGGGGAATAAACACATTATAAGATTGCCCTCCCAGTACTAACACATAATACCAGAATAAAAAAATCTAAGATAATGTATTCTTTAAGCATTATACATTACTTAAGACGAGCAATTCTGAGTGATTTTGTAATAACTCATTATTGAGGACTTTAATATATATAAGTGTTGATCAAGTCCAATAAAAGGTTGCTCACCCTTCGCCTTTTCAGTGCCTATTGCAGAAAGCGATAAATTAACTTGATTATTGGTTTGCCACTTGGAAATTTAAAATCAATCCGAATAGTTTATGCTGACAAGACTCTGTTCTTAGATGGACAATGACGTAGCCAAAATATTTTAAAATCGTCTTATAAAGTACTAGAGGCTGATGCCGCCTCAAAAAAATTACTTAAAAAAGATAAATATATTGATAGGCCATACTCTAAATTTAAGTGTTTTATAAGTTTTTCATTTCTAATAGAAATCTCGAATAATTTTAAAATATCGTTTATAAACATTTATTAATTAATGACATGATAACAAAATTTTATGTATAAAGTTTTTATTTAGCTTTATAATAAAAAAACCATTTTTAAAATAACTCCGAGCCCCAGAAGCTACAGCCAAATTTGGTTAGTTTACTTTTCAGACAACCTGTACATCTTCATAAAATAATAACTTTTTAAAATTAAGTACATTAATTAATAATACATAACACTTGTATTGAGCAGTTCAAAATCTAAATGCACTAGGCTATATTAGTGACGATATTACAAACACCATTTTCATTGCGAAGGTCAGTGCGCATTATCCAAACAAAACATTTCCAACTTTGATTTAACACATGGCATTTTTTTACCATCGTAATTTAAATTATTAACGAATGTTTAATGAAGCTTTTATTTTGATTTAGTTAGTGTATTTACCAATAAGACTTAGTAGTATACTTCTGATCAGGTAAGTAATCATTATAATAAGTTATAGTCAAATAAAACTAAACTAACATTGTATATTAACTAGCTTGGTTTTATGTAAAGGGAAATCCATTATTATACAAAAATGGTGATGCACATTAAATCGTGGTAATTTAATTCAACACTGTTTCGTTGAACTGATATGTTCCTAAATATTTACGTCTTAACCATAAGAAATATTCACAGAATTTATTATAGCCAGTTAAAATTTTCTCCCATGTAATCCTTGTGGGCCAAAAACTGTTTGGGTAATGGACGTTAATAATGAACTCGATGACGCCACACTAATATAGCATGTTCTTTGAGTATCTTATATTAAGGGAACATGTTGCCCGAAACAACGTTCATTCGAAGACTATCCATCTTTCTCGCACAACAGTCTTACTCATATAAGTATATTGATATACAAAACTGCCGGCACCAACGACGCAACACCCACAGATCGCATGCGCGCAAAGATAAGACAGAAAGAAGACGTGCAAAAAAGAGATAGATAGAGTTCCTTCCATGTAAGCCACACTGATCTTACATGATGTAAGATCAGTGTGGCTAGAAGGTCCTATAGAGTCAAGTATGCGCAATGACGCGAAGCGGCGTCAGAGCGCTCATTAGCTGAACGGTTCGCGTTCGCGTTCAAACGCACTAAACTCCGTTACCCAGCGCGCTAAACCCAAGAACATGGTTTTGGCTCGCTTGGAGTCTTATGTTGATTTATGTGCTTGGATTTTATGTTCTTGGGTTTAGCGCGCTGGGTAACGGAGTTTAGTGCGTTTGAACAGTGCGCGAACCGTTCAGCCAATGAGCGCTCTGACGCCGCTCCGCGCCACTGCGCATACTCGACTCTACAGGACCATCTAGCCACACTGTGTAAGATACACAAAAACGTATTCTATCGCGAGTCATATGAGACATAAGCAGTGTTTTTAAGCATAAGAGTTTTATGACCATGTCTTTATGCGCAAGTCAGGTTCTACATTCAAATACGACGTCACAGTTCCCAATTATCAAAAATTACAGAGTTAAAATGGCAATAGGTAAATAAAATTCTTGCAGAATGTTAAGTAATATGTGAGCATCATGTCGGATTATCTTATATTAAATTACTGGTAAACATTTTCCTTGCATAAATTTATGTTAATATAAACATTTATATTTTACTTATTACATGTGAAAATCACTAGTCTTGGTTAACTTTTTTTTTGTCGTGCCTTCTCTTAATAGAGGTTGGCGATTACATTGGCAAATGTTTCTCTTTCTGTAGCTGCTCTAAATATTTGTTGAACATTCATGCCTGTCCACTGCCTTATATTCTTAAGCTAACAAGTTTTCCTTCTACCCCTTCCGCGTTTGCCTTCAACCTTACCCTGTATGATAAGTTGGGGTAGGTTATATTTTTTATTTCTTAGTAGGTGTCCCAAGTAGGCGGTTTTTCTTCTTTTTATGGTAGTTATAATTTCTCTATTACAGTTCATTCTTTGTAATACCTCTTGATTTGTAATCCTGGCTGTCCATGGGATTTTAAGGATTCGTCTCATCAACCACATTTCAAAGGCTTGCAGTTTGTCTATTTCGTGTTTATTTAGTGTCCAGACTTCCGTTCCATATAACAATATTGACCATATATAACTCTTTACCATTCTCCATCTGATTTGTAAATTTAGATTTTTATTTGTCAGGAGTGTTTTCATTTTTATAAATCCTTGCCTAGCTATTTCTATTCTACTCCTTATTTCTATATTTGAGTTTAGATCTGAGTTTAACCAGCAACCTAAATATTTGAATTTTCCAACTTCTTCTAAAGCGTTGCCATCAATTGTAAAATTTATACCCCTAGGATTTTTACTCACTTGCATGATTTTTGTTTTCTTAGTATTGATTGTTAGGCCCATTTGTAAACTTGCTTCGTATACTTTGTTAATTAGCTGTTGTAATGCTCTAGGGTTGTCTGCAATTAGTACGCTGTCATCCGCGTATCTTATGTTATTTATCGTTTCCCCGTTTATTTTTATTCCTAAATTGCAGTTGTGTAAGGCGTTCTGAAAACTACTTCCAATAGAGATTAAATAACATTGGGGACAGTATGCAGCCTTGACGTACCCGCGTTTAATTTCTACGTTGTTTGTTTCAGTGTCTTCTACCATTACTTTAGCACGTTGGTTCCAATAAAGATTTTTGATTAGTTTTATGTCTCTTTCGTCTAAGCCAATGTTTTCCAAACATTCTATGAGTTTGATGTGTCTTACTTTATCAAATGCTTTCTCATAATAGAGAAAGCACAGATACACATCTTTTTTCTGATCTCTACATTTCTGCATCATTTGCAGAAGAGAGCTTCACGCGTTCCCATCCCATTTCTGAAGCCGAATTGGTTGTCACTCACTACTTCTTCACATTTTCTATATATTCGGTTTTGCATTATCTTCAAGAGTATTTTAAGGGCATGGCTCATGAGACTTATTAATCTGTACTCATTGCAAGATTTCGCATTTGCATTCTTAGGCAAAGTAATAAATGTTGATTCCAACCAGTAATTTGGAATGTTACCCATTTCATATATTTTATTATACAAATCAACTAGTATCTTTAGGTTGTCTTCGTTTATTAGTTTAATTAGTTCCATATATATGTTATCCGGTCCTGGGGTTTTTCCTATTTTTATTTGGTGTATTTTTGTTCTTCTCCTCTGTTTTGTATAATTGTTTCTGGTCCCTCGTCGTCAAACAATTTTTCTATATATCGTTCCCAGATTCTTATTTTCTCAGTTTCGTCCATTATTATTTTGTTGCTGTCATCTCTTATCATCATTTGTGTTTTCTTTCTGTTGGTGCCAACAACTTCTTTTATTTTCTTATATAGACCAAACATGTGTTGTTCGTTCAAGCTTTCTATTTCTGTACATCTGTCGCACATCCATTTTTCTTTTGCTTCTTTAATTTTAATTTGTATAATTCTATTTATTTGTTTGTATTCTGTTTCATTGCTATTTTTGACAATTCTCCGTCTATCCATTAGATCTAATATTTCTTTCGTCATCAACTTCTGTTTAAAGTTCTCTTCTCCTTTGAATTTCAGCCTTTCATTTCCAACTGTGTGTATCGTTGTTTTCAATTTTTGCCATAAATCTTCAATATCTTCTTGTGTGCTCCCTGTTATTTGTGAGCCATCACTTATCAAACTTGCTATTTCTTTATTTATATTATTTCTTACTTGTATTTTTGTTTCTGCATTTCGGAGTTTATCCACGTTTAGCTTTTTGTTTGTTTTCTTCTTCTTGATAATTATTTTCAGTCTAACTCGCATTTTGATGATTATGGGGTTGTGATCTGATCCAATGTCTGTGCCCGGGTATGTCTTAGCACTTAGTATATTGCTTCGATGTCTTTTATTTATAAGCACATAGTCGATTTGATTTCTAACTATGTTGTCCTTCCTGTTTTGAGGAGAAGTCAAAGTATATAGTCTGCGAATTGGCATTTTGAACCATGAGTTGCTTATTACGTAATTTTCCTCTTGGCAGAATTGGATTAGCCGATCTCCTCGTTCGTTTCTTTCTCCTATGCTGTATTTACCTACAATGTCATTGACTTCCCCACTTCCAATTTTTGCGTTCAGATCACCCATTATGATGTTTATATCTTGTTTTTTTTTGTCAAACGTGTCATGTCTCTAATTTGCGAGTAAAATTCTTCAACTTCAGCATTAGATCTTTTCGTTGTTGGAGCGTATACTTGAATGATATTTATGTTGACAGGATTGCCTTTCAACTGTAAGAACATGACTCTGTCAGAGTATGGTATAAAATTTTGGACATGTTGCTTTAGTTTACTGTCTATTACAATTGCTACTCCATTTGTATGTTTGTGTTGGTTTCCTGAGTAATATATGATTTTGTCATCAGATCTTAGAATTCCGGAATCAGGCCATCGTACTTCACTGATTCCTAAAATTTGTAAATTTATTCTTTTCATCTCCTGGATGAGATTTGCTAATTTTCCAGGTGAATATAGGCTACGGACGTTCCATGTGCTTATTTTAATGGTTGAATTAATATTTTTCCACTCGGGATTCTTAGCACCCCTGGTTACTTAAAACCTGCCGAGGACTGGGGCCATAATTAAGTTTCGTGCTGCCATGTAATTTTCTTGGAACAATAATACAGTGGTTTTCTGTTGCCTTCTGTATCGCGGTACTGATTGCCGGTTGTAGCGTCCATCGCTGCCGCCATCAGGTTCCATAAGTGAAGCTGTTCCAATCTCCTCGATTTCCACCTTCACTTACAGTTTTTTTTTGAGAGACTCGCTTCCATCTTCAAAAGTTATTTCAACCAGGGCCATTAAATTCAATACTTGTAAGTTGCCCCTGGTTGCCCCTCATTTAGTTTAGCCTGTATGTCGATACAGTTTACCGGTGTGTGGCCGCTGTTTTATCTTTACAGCTACTAGGAGCCATAAATGAGAGTTGAGTGATTGTTGAGGACCAAAACCCCAGTACGACTACCCAGTTACCCGGATAGCCCGACAGTACTGGAAGTAGAGGTGCTACCTCTAACAATCACCCTACACACCTAACTAAGTATGTTTAAAAAATACAACACAATATTGTATATATTTGTTAAATTAGTACAAATAAACGTTTAATTTATTACATCCCAAATAGTTAAAACTAAAATATTCAAAATCAAATGTTTAAAAGTTGGGAATAATGGCACGTTATTTTAATGTAAAACGTGACCTGCGCACAAGGGTCGTCCTGGGTCATGAAAGTCCTTACGCCTTGAAACGTTGGCACATAAATAGTATCTGAATCAATAGCCGGCAAAATCAGAATTAAGCCGAAACCTTCGAAATGGCTGTAAATACGGTTTTGTTAGATTTCTCGTTGGACCCGAAGGAAGTGAAGAACGAATCGCAGTTATCGGTCATCGCTTCCAACATCGAGAATATTCTGCGAGACTATCTGACTAACCTCAAACTAATCAGCACGTTTCCATTGGAAGGGGGCCTGTTCCGGCTCTACACGAGCGACATGGGCAGCATCACCAATCTGCGCATCTTTAGCAGTGGCCTGATCACGCTCAATATAGAATACTATAAGGGCGACAAGCAGGAGCCCATGCTTACGTTTGAGGTAACCTTGCGGCCGAGTCTTGACGAGTCAATAATGCGATTTCTTCGTAGCGCACGAAGCAGATCGAACAGAAAATTTATATAACGCTGAGCTGTTTTCGATCTAAACTCTTTCCCCCTATAAAAAGGGGTGGCTCAGTCGATGTGTACTTGACTAGTTCAGGTGCGGTCGCCCATCTCCTAGGCCATTTGACGTTCGTTTCATTTTCACTGAATGCGTTTCTGTTCACTCGCTTCTTTGTTTGTTTGCACCTCTAGGATGCAAACTGAATTATATTTTATTTGCTGTTTTGAGTTGCTGCAATCGCATTCTTTGCCCTTCATACTTCTGGCTGTTTTAGTGTGATGCATTTTTTGGCATGCCTTGTTGTAGAAAAGCAAAGAGCTCGAACGTAGCGTGGCAAAACACGTGCTAGGTATTGCTTGCAGCTCCACGTTCCCACCCATCAAGAGAGGCACCTATAGCCGATATTATCCTACCGCAGGTAGGGTCACTTTTTCCAATAAAAAATTATTTACCTGCTTTGCATGAATCACAGTTTGAGTGGTTTTATGTCTGTAATCATCATTAAAGGTGTGAATTTCAGATGAACGCTTACTGGAATATGATATTGATGGAATTGTTTTTGAGGAACGCACGCCATTCCAGAAAGTGCAGATCCTGCATTCCAAAAGTTTGGGCAATATGCTGATTTTGGATGACTTACAAAGTAAGTGTGAACACCTTGGTGCGGTATACATTTTAATTGCAATAAGTTACTTATTCATGTTAAATTTGGATTAGAAATAGTAGTTGAATATTTGAAAAAACACATTTGTGAGCATTTCAAAAATGTTTGTTACAACACTTTCACTCCCGTATTTGTATATCCATGCACATATTGAAGAAAGAAATGAGCAATTTTGTTTTTCAATATATATTCTCGGTCATAAGTTCCTAATTTTTCATTCTATTGAAGCAATATTTTTTTATTGCATTCTCATTTAATAATATCTTGCTAATAAATAATTCTTGCTGAGCTGCAAAATAAATTTTAGACAAAAATCAGCTATTAAAAATAAAAGCATATTATGTTTTTGATGAAGTGTTAATATGCTTGTAATAATATTTTGACATTTGTCTGCCAATATGTTCAATAACTGCTGAGCAGTTATGAAATTTAAAGACAATAAAAATTGAACAAATGAATTTCTTAAACATTAAAATCCATACAAATATTAGTGTTAAATTAAGTTGTTTGTCAGATATATCTGAGGCCGACTTGATCTACACTGAAACATTAATGGCTAGGGGTAAGGAGAACTATAAAGACAAAGATATTGTAATCTTGGGCGGGGGCGATGGTGCACTGTTGTTCGAGCTCTTAAAGGAGCAACCAAAGAACGTGATTATGCTGGAGATTGACGAGGTGGTGATGCGAGCGTGTGCCAAATACATGCGATCGATTTGTGGTGACGTTCTTGACAAATATTCTGGGCCAAACTATCAGGTTAGCTAAGAGATCTGTAAAAGACTGCAATTCTGATGCTCGCTTTGTTTCAGATCATTATAGGTGATTGCATGAAATCCTTGGACCAGTTCATAAAGGAGGGCCGCAAGTTTGATTACATCTTTGGTGATCTAACTGACATACCCATTAGTGATACACCCACCAGTGAGCTCTGGAACTTTATCAAGAAAATTTTGGATGTGTCATTCAAGGTGCTGAAACCCGATGGGAAGTTTATGACACATGTAAGTAGAACTGTTATGGCTAGTATTGTTAATTTATTTTGATTGAATTAGAGTCATAGTTAGCAGTTATAGTTATCTTTAAATGCATAAGAAGTCATTAACATTTACAGACGCATATTTAAAAGTTTTTACACTCAAAATTCTGCACAATACAGTTTACATGTTATATTAATATGCTCATGCCCCACCTTCAGAAGAGTATTTGACTTTCTCCATATGGTAATAAAACAATAAGCTGAGTGACATCAGCAATTTATTCCGTCAACTATTTTTATAAACATTAAATATAAAATATAGACCCACACAGGACATGGAATTATATTTTATTTATTTATTTATTTCTGGCTATACATTCCATTATGGAATTGATACCGCTCCTATTGGAGCTCTTCAGACTTTGTTAGTGGGGTGGTTCGTCACTCCTCTCCACTATTCTTTACAGGTCGTTGTGTTTCCTTGCCTCCTCCGCTATTTTCCTCCATATTTTCGTATCTTCCATTTTTTCTCTCCATTTATCAATTCTCATGGTTTTTATGTCTTTTATTACTTGATCTTCCCATCTTATCTTCGGTCTCCCCTTTGCTCTCGTTTCCTGTGGTTTCCATTTCATTATCTTCTTCGTAATTGACTCTTCCTCTTTTCTGTTTACATGTCCATACCAACATATTCTTCTTGCTTTAATTTCTTTTACTATGTTTTCTCCTTTTAATATTTCCTCTATTTCTTGGTTTGTTAATCTTATATATAGTTCTTCATTTATCTTCTTGGTCCATATATTCTTCTAATTATCTTTTGTTCAAATACTTTCAATTTCTCTGCATCTTTATTTGTAATGCACATGGTTTCACTTGCATATAGTACTGCTGGTCTTATTGCTACTTTATACACTCTCATTTTTGTTTCCTTTGTTATCTGTTTACTTTTCATAATTTCTTTAAATCTGTAATATGCATTGTGTCCTGCTTTTATTCTTTGTGCTATTTCTATGCTTCTCTCGTTTTTGCTACTTATAATTGTTCCAAGGTATTTGAAGGTTTGAACTTGCTCGAATTTATATTTTCCTATTACTATTTCTGGTTTATTTTTTAATGTCTGTTCTTTACTAATTTTCATATATTTAGTTTTCTTTTGGTTTATTTCTAATCCTCGTTTTCGTGCTTCATCCTCTTTTATTTGTTATTTCTTCCAAACTTCTCTTGTCACTACTGCAATTACTTGTATTAACTTTTTAATTATGGATCCGGTTATTTTACAGTTCCTTATTACACCCTCTAATGCTATGTTAAATAGAGCTGCTGAGAGTCCATCTCCTTGTCTTACTCCTTTTGTTTGTTTCACTGGGTTTGTTTAATCCTTCTTGTGTTATTACAACTGCCTTTGATTCCTCCAATCTCATTTTACTTAATCTCTTTATCTTGTTTGGTATTCCCAATGCTGACATGTCTTCCATTATCGTTTTCCTCTTCAAACTGTCAAATGCTTGTCTAAAGTCTATATACAATATATGCAGATCAACCTCTCTTTCATAGCATTTTTCTATCACCTGATTAGCACGTGTATTGCATCAACTGTAGATTTTCCTTGCCTGAATCTATTTTGGTATTCTCCTATCTCTCTTTGTATGTATTTATTCAATCTTTTTAGTATTATTGATGATAGCACTTTGTACACTATATTTAGTAGCGTTATTCTTCTATAATTGTCACACTTTGATAGATCTCCGCTTTTTGGTATAAGCATTATCGTCCCTAAGAGGTACATTTTGGATGTGAGAGGCGATTGCAGCTTGGTGAAGTGAGGTGCGTAGTGAAAGTTAAATAAAAGCATTAAAAACGCTATCTACGGAAACACTGTAACAAAAGTAAATTAAACATGTAAGATTAATATTTAATAATTTAAATTGGACTAGAATAAACCTATGAAACAGAAATTTGGAAAGAATTTAAGGCAGTTGATAACATAAAGGTGTCTTTCGAATAACACGTGAACTAATAACGCTATGACGAGTAACTAAACAAACGGTAATACCAACCAAATATAACCGCGAAATATAAAACTGCACACTAGCGAAAAGCCTTTAAGTTAAAAGACACCATTTAGCACAAAGCCACTTAAGCATAAACTTATTAAAATAAAGGCGATTCTAAATATTACGTGGACTGATAACGTAAAATGAGAATAACTAAATAAACGGTAACACCAATCAAAAGTAATTGCGAATTTAAAACTACACAGAAGTGAAAAACCACAAAGTTAAACGCGCGAACTCCGACGGGTTGACCGGGGCGTCGATTAACGCGGTGTAACGAGAAGTAAGTAAGTAATAGGGTAAGGTAAAGCAAGAAAGTAAAACAAAAAATGGCGGGGTCACCTGAAATAGGCACAGTGTTACAAGCCGTACAAAACCAGTTAATGCAAATGAGCGATGATATCAGGAAGAGTGTAGAAGGTAGCGACAGAAATAACGAAGAAATAAAGCAACTACGAAATGCAATAGAAAAAAGAGAAGAAATAATTGAAAAACAAGAACTCAAAATCAGTAAGTTACAAGAAACGGTCAGCAAACAAGAAGGAAGAATATACGCGCTGAAGAAAGAAATAAAAAAGAGAAACTTAATATGTTATGGAGTGGAAGAGGAAGGTCCAAAGGAAACACCAGAAGATACCAAGTATAAATTCATGCAGTTGCTGAATAAACTAGAGATCAGTATAAAAGCAGAGACAGAAATAGAAAAAGTGATAAGATTAGGGGAGTATAAAGAAGGGAAAAAGAGACCTATCTTAGCGGCTTTATCAAACTGGAACAAAAAAATGGAAATACTAAAAAATTCAAAAAAGCCAAAAGGAACAACAATATGGTTAAGCAACGATTTAACACAAAAGGAGGAAGAAAAAAAGAAAACACTAATAAAACACTTAAAGGCTGCCAGAGAAAAAGGGTACAGAGCAAGAATATGGAGAAATAAACTGGTAATAAACAATGAGGAATACGTAGCTGAAGAATTAGAAGCAAATGAAGAACTGCGGAAAACAAGATAAAGAAGACCAAACTGCGGCAGAAAACAAAACAGCACATGTAAATGATGTAGAAGAAAACAAGAAAAGGAACAGATCCACGGATGAGGAGGAAACAAAATCCCCCAAGGAAGCATTTCCAAAGAGGAAGAGCTACGTACAAACTATGTTTGCACCTATGAGGAAAGAGAAACCACAAAAAGTTAATGAAGAGCTAAACAAAACATTCAGGAACATCACCAAAACTGGACGACAACGATATAATACAAAAAACTGATAGAAGGGGCTGGCAACTGGACAGATCACGAGATGACGAAATGCAACGAAAAAGGAAAATGCGCAAGGATCTGGGAAATTCTAAAATAAATAAGAATCACAAAACCAACGGAAGCAATTATAAACACCTTGAAACATGAGAGGATATATAAAGAGGTACGAGCAAATCCAAACAAGGAAGAAAAAATACAAGAAGCTAAGGATACCAAACATAAGCGAGGCAGTAGAAAGAAGAGTTATGAAAGGTGTAAACACAAGGAAATAAAAATAAGTACATGGAACGTCAGAACCATGCTGGCATCTGGAAAAATGAGAGAGATAGCAGCTAAATTAACAAAATACAAAGTCGAAATAGCAGCCCTACAAGAAATTAGGTGGAAGGGTCAGGGCACCATAAATAAAAATAAATATACGCTGCTATATTCGGGTAACCAGAAACAAGGACAAGGTGGTGTTGGGTTTATGATAATGGAAAAACTAAAGAATAATATAATTGATTTTAAAGCAATATGTGGACGAATTGCATATTTAAGAGTGAAAGCAAACCCCTTTAATATCTCATTGTTATGCATATACGCACCAACGGAGACTGCGGAGGCGCAGGATAAAGATGAGATGTATGAGAATATAGAGGATGAAATTGAAAAAATACCTAAAGAAGACACAATAATCATTTTGGGAGATTTTAACACCCAAATAGGCAAAGAAGATTTTGTAAGGCCGGTTGCAGGAAAGTATATAATCCATGATGTAACGAATAATAATGGAATGAGATTGTGTAATTTAGCTATGAGAACAAATATGAATATATGCAGCACCAAATTTCAATATCCGTACTGGCATAAAGTAACATGGAGATCACCATGAGATAATAACACATATACGCAAATAGACCATATACTTGTCACAAAAAGAAAACTATTATCAGTAAAAGACGTCAGAACATTTAGAGGGGCGTGCGCAGGTTCTGGCCATTTTCTAGTCGCAGCAACAATAAAACAGAAAATAAAGACGTTCAAGGCAAAAAAGAACAAAAGAAGCAGATGGAATATTGAAAGCCTAAATAACCCAAAGGTACGACAAAAGTACATGACAAGCGTTACCAACGAACTAAAGAAGATAAATATAGATGGAAATGACATACGAATAGAATGGAGACAAGTTGCAGACTGTATTAATGCAGCCACAGCAGAACATGTAGGACAAAAAGGAAGAACATCAAAAAGAGAATGATTTGATGAGAACTGTCAAGAAGCATTGCTGAAAAAAACTGAAGCAAGATTAAAATGGTTAAGCACGAACAAAGAAAAAGACTTGGAAGAGTATGTAAAGCAGAGGAAAGAATCTAAAAGGGTTAACAGGAAGGCAAAGAGGGACTGGATGGACAACAAAGTTAAGGAAATAAAACTGGAAAGTAAAAACATAAATTCAAAAACTTTCTACAAAAAAATCAGTGAACAGAATAAAGTGTACAAGGGGAAGGTGATTGGTATAAGAGATAAAGAAGGAAAAATAACAGAGGATGAACACCAATACAAAGCAGTATGGACACAATATTACCAAGAATTACTAAATGGTGACGAAGGGCGGATATTAGGAGAAGAAGCAGAGTATGTAGAAGATGTAGCAAATGCAGACACAGAGGCACCAACAAAAGAAGAGTTACAGGAGATTATTAATAAAAGTCATAATGGGAAGACGCCAGGTAGAGATGGGATTAACATGGAGTTAATAAAATATGGAGGGAAGGAATTATTAGAAAGACTCCACCAATTGATTAAAAGAATATGGGTTGAAGAAAAAATACCAAAAGAATGGGAAGCAGGAGAAATCATAACCATACATAAAAAAAGGAGATCAGCAAATATGTAAGAATTACAGAGGGTTAACACTGCAAAATAACGCTTACAAAATCCTGTCAACATTAATACAAAAACGACTGAAAACACAAGCTGACGACATAATAGGTCAATATCAATGTGGGTTCACTACAGGAAAATCGACAATAGATGCAATCCACTCTATCAAGCAAATCATAGAAAAAGCGCACGAATTTCAACTGGATCTAGAAATTCTTTTCACAGATTTCGAACAAGCCTTCGACTCTATCAGAAGAAGTAAGTTACTGAAAGCATTGAAACAACTAGGAGTATCTCCTAAATTAAGAAGGCTAATAAAGGTTACACTAGAAAAAACAACAGCAACAGTAAGGACACAAATGGGAAACACAGAAGAATTTGAGAAACAAAGCGAGTGATGCCAAGAACGTGAGAAAGCTTTTAGAAAAGTCAGATGTAATTGTTTAGTATATTGAAACAGTTATTTTGTAAGAATGAAATACGACATTTTTAAATGCTCTTACCAAGCTTGTAAATTGTTTTATAGGAATAATGTTAAGGTGAGCTTGCCTTACTTTAATAACTAATGCATTGCACCTACAGCATATTTCAAGTTTTTTTAATCCCCCTTATTTACATCGTTTTATTTTACCTGTTTTTGCTATGTTTGTTTATAGTGGAGTGGAGTGATAAAGACGGCCATATTGTGAAATGAAAAAAGCATACGTGCATTTTAATTAAGAAAATTTGAGAGAAAGAAGAAATACCTAAAGCCTGGAATGGCGTACACAGACAATTTATTTATGACATCAAAAAATAAATAAGGATTACAAAAAGTGTTTATACAACTGGAAGAAGCTGCAAAGAAAGTTGGTTTCAGTATAAATCAACACAAATCTAAATTTATGATAACAGCAAGTGGAGGAAAAACAACAAAACTTGGTAATAAGCAAAACATTTTTGAAAGGGTAGAGACTTTTAAATATTTAGGGACAATAATGAGTATAAAGAATATATGGGACGACATAAAAACGAGAATAGCTGCTAGAAATGGGTTTTTATGCATTACGGCAAGTATTTCAATATATGAAACAGTTGTGAGGTCAATCATGATATATTAAGCAGAGGCATGAGCCCTTAATAAAAATGAAGAAAACGTATTAGAACCCTGGAGGAAATTCTAAGAGGAATCTACAATTTGGTGATAGAAAATGATGAGTGGCGAACAAACTTGAAACTAAACCACTTGTATAATCAGCCAAACGTAGTAAATACGATTAAAAATAACAAAATGGACGCATTCAGGGGTTGTAATTTGATTTTCAAAGTGTTAAAATCCTAAACATGGTTAGATAATGCATAAAACAACATCGAAAAGTAGGAGTGAATAATAAAACAAAAAGTGAATGGGTTCATTGACGGCTCAAAATAAGCCTAACCAAGTTGTTCTAGTAGGAAACAATTAATTAAAATGACCACATTACAGTTTTGTTTAGCGCTTTGTCTCTTAAAAACATAATCCTGAGCATGAATCAAAATATTATTACTACGAGAATGAATCAAATATAAACAAAACTTTTGATCTCGGGCGCGCAATATTAACGCGCGAGAGTTCTCGCTTTGTCAGGTGTTGGGTAGGGATGTCAGGAGTGGGGGAAGCAGAGGGGCGATTTCGTTCGTTCCTGTCAGTACCCGTCGTGACAATGTCTGAGCAGGAGGTGCCGTCGTCAATTGCGCAGTGTATTATCATTAAATTTCTCGTCACGGAAGGTATAAAACCGGCTGAAATCCTGAGGAGATTGACTGCGCAGTTCAAGGAAGAGACACTGTTACGAGCTAGAGTGTTCGCATGGCATAAAAAGTTCGTGGAGGGTCGTGAGAATGTTGAAAATGAGAGCCATGATCGCCGACCTCGCACCAGCATCACCAACGAAAACATCGTCCGCGTTCAACAATTTATTGAGGGTGACAGGCGTCTGATCATCGATGAGATTGCATCTGACATTGGAATAAGTTATGGCAGCACTTTTTCAATAATCACAGAGGAGCTAGGGTTTCGTAAGGTGTGTGCTTCGCCTTCTGATAACTGAGTAGAAATTGCATCGTTCACAGTTGAACACCCTCCCTACAGTCCTGACCTATCGCCCTGCCACTATCACCTATTTGATCCTCTCAAGGAAGCCATGGGAGGGCATAGATTCGACAGCGATGAGGAGGTTGAAGTCTATATGCGCAATTGGCTGGAAACACACCAACTTAATTCTACGAGGAAGGCATTTCAAAATTAGCTACACGTTGGGAAAAATGTGTTTCTAAATCAAGAGATTCTGTAGAAAAATAATCTGCTATTCTTTTGTTTCAAGTTCAAATAAAATATTTTTTAAAAAATAAGTCTCGTTTATATTTGATTCACCCACGTATATAGAGCACTCCAACAAGGAATGTCAATGTTTTTGAAAACGTAAGGGTAGGACGTTTTAGTTTTTAAAAAAATGTTGAAATTAATTCCTGGAACTCGCGCGCGCGCATATATTTTCAAATAATTTTTATACTTAATAATTCTAAGTATGTATTTCTATGTAGGGCAACGGATCAAGCTGTGAGGAAGCATTGAAGATGTATGAATCCCAGTTGGCCAAGCTCGAACCACCGGTTACTATCAACAAGACGAAGGCATTCATTCCATCATTTATGGAAGATTGGGTCTTCTATCAGATTAGCTTTGCTAAGAAAGCGTAACACGCACCTATTGCTCATGTCCTAGATTTATGCTTGGGTGCTTACTACAATTATTTGAATCTTTCACAAATCACATGCAGCTGGCTTGCATGCAGGTAGCACATTTTCTTGGTATCGCAAATTTTATTTGTCTGTAGCTAGCATAGGTGTGTACCATGTATTACTTCTATATCATACTTCCTAAGAAGAAAGTGTATAATTTTAGTCTGAATGTCTTTTTTGAAATTTTTTATGGGACCCTGGAATAACGTGTTACCTGCATGTATGTGCCATTGGATTGTTCCAGTTGAGAAATCGTATTTTTTGTAGTTTATTAAATGTTTAATAGGAGAGGGCATAGCTTTGCCCGTGCACGACAAGTGAGAGTATTATTTTACATAGGTTGTAAGTAATGTCGAAGCAATTATTAAACTTTACTGAAAAATCTATGAGCTGTGTAAAGAATCGAAAGTCAAAAAAGATTTAGAGTTACCAAATGAGTCTTAGTTAACTATGTGGTCGGTCTATGCTGTTCTACTTCTGCTATAGTTTGCAGTGGAATGTGAAAGTGGATGTCTTATAACCATAAATAAAAGTAACGCCCTGAATATTAGAAAATTATAACAATACCAAACATTTAGCTGTGTTACATTGATTTAACTGATGTGAAGCTAAATTTTAACTCTTTATTTTTCTAATAACATTATGGTGGAGGGCATTTTGTATGTTGATTGTATCATGGACTTTATTATAGCATTTTCTAATCAGTAGTTAAAATAATACATTACTTTTATGTTTACTTGTTAGACTTAAATTGTGTCTATGCATTCAAAATAAAATTATTTCATTGTTTTAAAGCTTTTTTTATATAAATGCATTTTCTTTTTGGCTTTAATTTGGTAAAATATTGAAAAACGAACAAGTTAGTGAATGTAAAGAAACACTTTGCTTAATAAGTTTTCTGAATATGTAAAAATACCGGTGTTCCATAAATTTATATTTTCATTTCCAGTTTTGCTATAAAATGTGCACCACTTGTACTTTGATAGATTTGATCAAATGCACTGTTCCTAATTTATTTAACTCTTAAAAATAGATAGACAAATCTATTTAGGAACTCTTATAATATAAATTTCAACTTGTTTGATAATAATAGAAGTGCAGACACATTTGTATTGCTGAAGAATTAAAATATGGTAAAAGTATGGTTCCAATCCATCTCCAAGATCAGTCTCGCTCAGTAGATATAGAAATAACATCTCAAGCCAACTCAATCCCAAGTGCATATAAGTTAATAGATGAAAGTGAGGCTTCAAACACATTCGTTGCTACTTTATTACACTAGGAATGTTAAAAGAAAAATTGTAGAATTGCACTGTATGATTTGATTCTAGCACAAGCAGAGAAAAGACTTGTGGAGTTTGTAGCCAACTTCTTATAGTCTCGTGGTGATCACTTCAAAGAAGTTATTACTTGTGATACAAAGTGTTGTGATCTAGAAATGCATAAGCAATAGTTAAATACAGCCCAACTATTGAAGTCCATTCACAAACATGGCATATTTGAACACAAAGTGATTTTATATATATGGTGGAATTTGACAACTAAGGTGTAATTCACTATAAAATTAAATTTAATTTTTGGTTTATTTTAGTGGTCAAATTACATCAAGCAAAGAATATAGTAGAACAATGAAGATTGCAGTAATAGAAAAATTATTGTTATTCAAATAGGTTATATTAATGTTGTAACATTAAATATCACATATTTTAATAAAGGAGATAAGAGAAAAACAAATTATGTGTAAGCAGCACACGACACCTGAGCTACGACTGAAAAATCAGTATGCATACTAAAATATAATTGCAACCAACTAACTCAACGGAGGAAAAGAAAAGATGGGAAAAAGCAAAAATATTTACAAAAGTAAAGAAACAGCCAGATCTCCTGGGAGTACTAGAAATTGGGCAAATAATAATAAGCAACAAGTAAAAGGAGAAGGAAAAAAGAAGAAATAATATAAGTTGAGGAAACCAGAAGAAAAAAGGCAACTAAATCACCAAGTAAAAATAAAATATTAAATAAGGATGGAACTCTAGCAGAGTGAAGAAAGAAAGAAATGCTAGGGATGCTGTGGGAAATAAAAGAGCAAATACAGAAACTGTTGGCAGGAATAAACAAATTAAAAGAAAACATTAATCATATAATGGACACGTATCCAAACTACAAAAGGAAAATAAGCAACTTGAAGACGTAGTAAAGAAGCTAGAGAACAAAATGGAAAGAAACGACAAAAAAGAACATTATAATACAAGGAAAAGACTTTAAAGAGTAGAGAGTTAAAATAAAATAAGTAAAAACCAAAGACATAACTACTATAAAATTTAGTATCTAGGAAGAAAAACAATTAACAAAAGTAAAAATAAATTAAAAATAAAGAATGTTTTTACTAACGATGATTTAACTGTAGAGGAAAAAAGTACAAATAAAATAAGGGCCCACGTTAAAAAAGAAAAGGCTGAAGACAAAAATATTATGGTAAAATGCAAGAAAATGATAGTGGATTGGCAAACGTTGCAATAAAATAAGAAGACGGGAAAGCCAAATAAATCGAAGCACAATCCAGAAGTTATGTCAAAATACAAGTAGTCTTAGTAAAAGGAACTGGAAATTCATAGATAACAACTGAGGCTGAAAAGGTATGGCAGTAAGTTGGTAATACTTAAAAAAATTAAAAAGCAAGCTAATCAAGAATATTAAAGAATTGGTATTGGGAAAAAATTACATCAAAAGAAGGATAAAGATATGAAAATGGGAGCTTAGAACATATGAAGTTTAAAGGCAGATTTAGATATTCTGGAAATTTTCAAACTAAGAAAAAGTGAAAAGGAATTATAAAAATTGACAACGGCCATTTGTTACTATTCAGTGAATGAAAAGCAACATTTAGAACTACTGAACGAATAGGAAGTGTAAATAATGACACCATCATTTTGCGAAGGTTGCGGCTAATACCGGAATCACTGTTTCTGTTGCTGTCGTGTAATGCACCGTCTTTGATGTGCGAACTGCTGCTGTTGAGACTCCCACTGTGCTTGGACACGTGTGAGGACTAGAATAGGTCAGAATATTGCGGAAGCAGCAAGAAGAAATCAAGTAACTGGAAACAAAGTGAACTGTTCTTAGTGCGAAATAAATAGAGTTACAGAGTGTGATTTTATAATAATACATAAATAATGTACGTGTTATAAACAAATTCAATAAATAGCCTGAATAAAGTGTTTTATTCACCACAGTTAGGAGCAAAAACGTTACAATATTAAGTACACTAAAAAGTCTATACTTACATCGGCAAGAATTTTAGAAATACAAATTCTGTTAGAAGAAGAATACAATATTATAGTACATGGGACTTAACAAGACAAAAAAGCAACCATAAAGGATGATTTCTGAGAAGATCTAAAAATATTAAAGATGGATTGATAAAAGACTAATAAACTTTTACAGCTCCAACATAATCATAAGATATTTATTTTCTAAATATAAAGATACATATGTATATATGCACAAGAGGTTAAAAACGGAAAATAAACAATTTTATTTTAATAAATGAACTATACAGGAAGAAACAGGGACGTAAGAGCAAGAAAAGAACCAAAAATTCATAGTAACCACTACTGAATAGTAGATAAAATTAAAATAAGTATAAATAATCATAAACAAACCAAAAAGTGTAAAGATAAAGTCTAGAAAGAAAACTAAATCATGTAAATTGACAAGTTAAGGTACCAAGGAAAAATTTCTGTATAGTGTAGGAGTATAAATAAAGCCAAAATAGGAAAAAAATGTAGAGCAATTATGGAAGGCATTCAAGAAAATAATTTTAACGAAAGCCAAAAAAACGTAATAAAAACAAGCCCACAAATTGAGAGAATGAAAATGAAAATGAAAAGAGTATATAAAATGCAAAACTGTAGAAAGTTATGCAATATATCATATAACCAACAACGAATACAGTTAAAAGAAATGATACGACAGACTTTGCAAGAATTTGGAATAAATGTGAAAGAAATTTTAAAAAATCTTTTTTCTTTAATTCTACGATCTTCTTTTTTGTATATATGGATACTATTGTTATTGTATACCAGTTTTGAGGCATTACCTTTGATTTCCATATTTTCCTTAATTACTAATCTATAACTTCATATCCCCTTTTACTGCTTCTTATTTTAGTTCCTTATTTTCGTTTCTTAATTGTTGTATTTCTTTTTTATAATTTTGTTGTCCCTGTTTAATTTCTTTAGTATCATTAATCAGCTGTTCTAACTTACCTAAGATTTTATCGTTTTTATCTTCATCTATCCCTATTTTTCTTTTTTTTTTATCAGGTCGGTGTTCTGGCAGTTTTCTATGACTTCTGGGAAATTTTATATGATGTTGCTGTTGTTTGCTTTCGTTTTTATGGCATATATTCGATAGTTGATTCTTTGGTTCCTGAATACATTTTCATCGAAAAATTATGCACCGCGGGCGCGACTCTACACTCCTGGTCCTAAATTTAGCGCGGAGTGGTTACACACTTAAGTTTACTATTTAGACAGACAACAATCCTTGTAAACAAATAACCGGTATTGTTACAACAGGGCAACACTCTTATGTAGCCCAAATAACAAAGAGCAAAACTTGATGCATTGGAACTTTATATATATATATATATATATATATATATATATATATATATATATATATATATATATATATATATATATATATATATTACGGTAGCAAAAGCAATATTTCGATACGTCCTGCCAGTAAATCATAAAGTTGAATTCACCGTTCACTCTTGCTCCTTCAATCACTCTAGCTAGCAACTTCTTTGCATTTATACTTCTGAAAGATTGATTCCGATTCAAAGTCGGTACACCAGGGGACGCGATTATATAAGCGTACACAAATTTTAAAATACTAGTCTTAACATTACAAAGTGTAGCAAATTTGTTACTTTTGTTATATCATATCTACGGTAATAATTGTGAAATGTAACAAGTTACCAAGAAATGGTAGGTACGGAGTTGGTACTGTTTTTTTTAAGGATGTCTGTTGCAATTGCATTGCAGCATGCAAAATGATCACGTGTTTAGAATATAATAGACAGTAAGTAATCGATTAACATTCATTGCAGAACTTGGGAAAATCCATAAAACAGGGTAGAAATCTATAGTGGCTCTAGCTTAATATCCAACTGCAAATAATATAACAAATAATTATCAAATACACAATCGACATATTTCTCCTTCAAAACCGTTGTCTAGATTGGAAAGTGTCAGGCGCATTGATTGCACCCATATTTGTGTTCCTAGCACGGATTTGGATTACTTTTTTTTGCAACAGAAAGCAATTAAAAAATATATATCCGAAGCTGATTGAAACCATTTACGTGCCATGCTTAAAAGTCAAGGAATTCATATATGAAAGAGTTTTTTGTTTATGTTTGACCATTTAGTCATTACAGATGTAATGAGCCATCACCGAGCAATTCCAATACCCTACCATCTTTTATTTTTTATGTATTTGGTATTATTTTTATTGCCATATACACGTTTAACACACTACTTTAAATTGCAAAATGTATAAGGCACCTAACAACATTTGGCAATGAACAGACGCTATTATTAAATTAACACACAAGACTGATCATCTATAATTATTACTCGAGCATGCATCTTGAGTGAAAGTTTAAATGAGACTTAAAAAATAAATGATAAGATAATTAATATAAGTAGACTGATATTGGGTCTTTCAAAATTCCATTTAATCTACACGAGGCCTGGCAGCGGCCCCCCGGAGAGCTTGTCCAACTCCGACATGCTTGAACCCCTTTGCATAGTAGTTTTTAAAAATAAATAAAAACACGATTAAAAAGCTCTGTTTGACATAATTGGCGTACGCCGTTGCCATGACAACGCATTTACGTACACCCAGTTAGAGTTGAACTTTGACCTTTGACCTTTGACCTGTGTGACAGCAGCACTCATAATTTTTTTTATATATATAATTAACAACATACTTTAAAAGTATATAAAGATTAGTTCTTTTGTAATTAGCAAATTAATATTATTAAAACTCAAACAGACGACTATATAATAGTAAAAATTTAACAATAGATGTCTATGCATTTGATAAGAAATCTACCTAAAATGACAAATTACAGATTAAAATACTTGCCACCATCACTTTTGTGGCAAGAGGAGTTTTGGGTACATTTAAATGCAGGTCCAATAGACGAAAGGGGTTACGTTCTTTTTAATTTTTAATAAAAATTAAATTTTAAAGCAGACACGGATAATCCTTGTATACAAAGTCGTTCCAAAAGTTTTATTCCTGACCTGCACATACCTGCTTTATCTGATAATGCTTATATGAACATGCAAAAACTTATCTCTTATTGTTAGACATCGATGTCATTTTTGTCAATTCTCATCTAACTATCATAAAATAACTTTCATTTGCACTGAATGATATGGCTTTAAATATAAAAAATTAAATAGAACATTTGCGACGTAATATTGCATTGTTTCAAAAAAGGCAACTGTGCTGACGATACTGCAAACTATTTGTTGGGACGAAACTGCGAGTGTTTAGATGGTTTGCACTTAGTTTAGAAGGTCTAGGATTGGCAGTTTATATCTGGAAGATAAAAACCGCAGCGGTCGCCCATTCAAGGCATGGTTTACGAAAATTCTCAATATATTATTGTTGAATTGTAAGGTGCTTAAACACTCCCCGAATAATGCAATCATCTCATAAAGGTTGTCTACGTCAATCGTTTTGAAATATAGGTTTCGCATCATTTAACAGAGAACAGCATTCTTTACAATGTTTTCACGTGTCATTTGCTTCTTCAGCGAAACAAAAAAAAAACCTTTTTGAAAACAATGGGGATGAAACTTGGATCCTCTGTGAGAAAATATTAATTGTGAAACGCTCTTGTTCTAAACCTTTAACGACATGGTCTTATCCCACAGAAAACTTTTATGTCTATTTGGTAAAATTAGAAGTGTGTCATTTATTATGAATTGCTGTAACAAGGTGAAAACATTCATTCAACAAAATATTGTTATTTTGAGAAACATTTGGCTCAAAATGGACAGAATTAATAAACAAATGTGTCTTAGTTAAAAATAATTTGTGAACATTTGGACTATGATATTTTACCTCATTCTCCGTGCTTCGCAGATTATTAAGTACATAAGCGTCCATATCTAGGAATCAATGCTCAGTGTGTCTGAAAATTTATCTTTGAACTCATTGTTGCACTTACTAATTCGGAGATGACCAGATATTATAAACCATGTCCCACATTGATGATCGAAGACATCATGTATAGGTTCTTCAAAACATTTTAAACAAAAAATTCCTATAAACATGGGTCGAATTCTCAACCGTTTTTGAGATATCGAAGTTTTTGTGGGTGCTTGGTCGTTCCAGCTCTTCCTTTGTTCTCGCGACCGGTCATCATTTTACCTGATAACTATGGTTAGTAAGGACGTTTAGTTTGATTTTTATTGTCAAAACATTGTCCATCATCATTGAAAATGACAAATGTGATAGGAAGGGACAATTTAATTTGGGTTTCTTCGAATTAATTTGGTATGAATTTTTTAATTAATTTTGTAAAAATGCGCTATTAGTTTTCAAACGGTGAATACGCGTTGTACGGCTATTGCAACGAATATTCATCTGCAGCAGCAGAAGAGTACAAGATTAGATACTCAAATCGTCACTTTCCGTGTCACAAAATGATTGTACTCGTTTTTCTATCTCTCCGAGAAAATGGAATGTATGTAGGTAGAAAAAACGATGGAGATATTCGTAGAACAGAAACGACAGAAGGACTACCGAGGAAAATTAAAGATGATTCTCAAACCAGCTACATGAAAATGACGGCCGATGAGAAGTTGGCCCTTTTATTTGCAACAAACTAACAAATTTTCCCATAGTAAACATGCAAGTGAGATTGTCGCCGGCAAAGGCGAGTGCAAAGTTTGTGTTTTTGAAGACCGCGCTTGTGTCTTCTGACAATCATTTCAAATACAAAATTAAGGTGCGTGCGGAAGATGGGGTCGTGAAAGTGAAGAATAAACACGAGCTATTGAAGACCGATGCTTGCAACAGTTTAAATTTTCAGCCATCTGATAATAGCTCTATATTTAATGTTGATATTTTGCCTAGTTGATATGATACTTTAGCACGTTAACTACTATTATAAGGTTCTAACACCCCGGCCTGCAAACTGAGAGGTTAAGGCTCTCATATGTTCACCACTGTGCCCATTAGCAAGCACCGTCTCTTAGACGACCTACATTATTACCCATTGTTTAAACTGATCGCAGGTACTTAATTTTTTTTTTTTTTGACTGAACGGACTAATTACACATATAGGTTGAGTCTGGCATAGGCACATATAGTTTAGAGCATGCGCATAACATCTTGAAGATGTCGCCGATGGTGGCATGTCAAGAATACCATTCTGGGATGAAATAGGAACTAATTGTAATTTTACCGCATATCTCTGAGTGGTAAAAAGAGTTGGTTGAGTTTACGCCTGTCACATGATGACACAATTCACTTTTCTCAGGGCGCATATGTTATCGTTTTATGTTCCCACCGCTTCCAACGTGCAGCCGATACCCAATTCAATGGAACGATCACTCTGAATGCTGTATAACCATGAAAGTTAGAATTTATTTAATTTATTATTATTATTTTATATAATTTATAATAACACGTCATAATCCGAGAATAAAAATTGATTGCCATCTGCCATCGAGTAGTAGTATTAACACAATTAATTTTTACATTTAAAAATATTTTAGTATATCAGATTAAAGTGAATTTATCTGATACATATATAACAAAATTGTTTAAATGTATAATGCAACACAAATTTTTTTTAGTGACAATAACAGTTGCTGCTTATAACGTAATTCTAATTCTTACTTATAAAATATTTACAGCCCTAAAATTCGTGTTAATCTTATATTTTCAATATTTTATTTTTTAGATTATAATTTGTGTATAATGTTCAACGTGTAATTATTATTAATTAGTTTAAATAAAATAAATTATTTCATTTAACTGCAGCATGTACTTGAGAGATGACGCGGCAAGATACGTAACGGAACCTGTATTTTTACTGTTTTATTTATTATGTGTCGCCACAAGAAATACAAGTTTAATCATTAAAATATAAAAAATGAATATTATCTATACCGTTGATAATACTTTAAATTTTATTGATTTATATTATTGCATTAAATAAATAATTTAACTAATTTTTAAATAAAAATATTAATCAACATTTAGAAGAGTGCACGTTTCAATTCATAGATGGCGTTTTGTAATACTTTTTTTTTAAATTATTATCTAATTAGTACGTATATATTATAGTATCATATTAAATAATAGAAACTATATTTATAAATGTTTTTGCAAAATACTTTCTATATTTTAACATAATTAGTTATTTATAGGTTGTGGTATTGGGTGTGTAACAGTAATGGAACAAGATTAAGCAAAATGATTTTATTCACTCATTAAAGTAAAAAAATGTACGCAATAAGTGTAAAATTATTTAATAATTTTAAATTTAGTTACTTTTGTACAAAAAAAATAATATAAAAATTAAATAAAACGCTGCCATCTGTTAGACGGTAGCTAAAACTAGGTCGATTTTATAGAATTTTTATCAGCTCAAAATCCTGTGTCTTTGCTACGTAAACGATCTCTTCGCATTCCTATGATCCTGATGGCAAAAATTGACTTTCACTGCAGAATGGAATTTAAATTTTATGAGGCATTTTCCCAGCGCTTTCTCTCTCTCTCTCTCTCTCTCTGTCTTTCTCAACGAATACATTTTTTTAAGTTACCGTAGGTAAATAATTAAATTACTTATTTTTATGTTATTTCATATTGTTTTTTTTTTAGCAATTGTTAAAACCAATTTTTATTAGTTGGTTGCTGCACTAGAAAAGGTTGATAAAAAAAATTATAAGTTTTATAATAACTAAAAATAAACTTGGAACGGTTCTTTTACAATATAACGAGTAACTAAATTTAATTGAATTAAATTCAATTGATAGTGAAATATGGCAAAAAAGGAAATAATCTTTCTTTCTTTCGTAATTAATGTCTAATGATTGATTATCTCCAGTCTATATTTCGCAGTTCTAGCCTTCAATCTTTTTTAGTTTTTTTCTTATCATTATCATTAATTAATATTCAGGTTATTATTGTTGCTGCATAGGATACATTGTTGCAGTGTGTCATTCCTACAACTCCGACATCCATTATTATCTAGATGATCTATGCTATTCGGTGTACTCATCATTACTTACCTTTTTTTATGTAACGCTCATTTGTTATCTTAGCTGAAGCGATACGCTAGCTACATGAACATATTATGACTATGTTTTTAGTAGTACTGTAGCCTAATGGATTTATTGTTGATAGATGGTCATTAAAAAAAACTTCAATTACTTTCTTGGACTCTACAAAATTCAATAAATCTTATTTTCCAAGCAGCTGTCGGAAACAGATAGGATAATCAAATAGAAAAATTTATAAGCCGATTGGAGATCAACTAGGCATACAACTAGTACTAAAGACCTTTTTTCTAACTTTCATGGTTATACAGTATTCAGAGTGATCGTTCCATTGAATTGAGTACCGGCTGCACGTTGGAAGCGGTGGGAACATAAAACGATAACATATGCGCCCTGAGGAAAGTGAATTGTGTCATCATGTGACAGGCGTAAACTCAACCAACTCTTTTTACCACTCAGGGATATGCGGTAAAATTACAATTAGTTCCTATTTCATCCCAGAATGGTATTCTTGACATGCCAACATCGGCGACATCTTCAAGATGTTATGCGTATGCTGAATTTTTTGTCTAAACTTACATGACCACCGTACTCGGGCAATGAGTCACAACTAGTGACGCCATAGTATGAGGAGCAACCTTACGATTCTTAACTTTCTTCTAGTTTAGAGTCTTGTTTCTTCTAGTCCCTAGCTCTAGTCTTCCAAAGTAATTCAAACTCTCCTGAGAGTAATCCAAGTGACAGAAATTGAATACACAGAACATAAATCATGGGGCTGTCCAAAAGGAGCTTTTCCAAAGCTTGTTGGCCATCAATTCGTACGACATGTTATACTTTCATCACATCACATTACATATGTATATAAAAAAAAATCTGCTTATCTAAACCTTATCTTGAAATTCCCTTCAGAGGTCTGCAAAAACATTGTTTATTTCCATAAATATCAATAAACTTGTATGCTTAAAGTTCTCCCAACGATAAGGCAGGAGTATTGTAAAGCCTTCCCAAGATTATAACTAAAATTTACCATTGCTGAAGGACAAAAACAAAGACACTGTTCGTTTTCAACATTTATTTATCTACGCAAATATCTATTAATGTGGAAATGAACCATGAGTATAACCGAATAAGTGGCACCCAATAGAGGCTAGAATTTCTGCTAAGGCAGAGAATACCTAAACTCCTAAAAGTAAAACAAATTCTGGACTTGCGAACTTCTGGGGAATCACGTGATAGATAGAATCTGGTAATATTTCTTAGAATTCCTACTCACTATCCTTGGAAATACTTCCCCAAACAGTGACATGGTAATAATTTAGCTAAGGAAAACCCTTTAAATTCACAAACATCAATAATTTCCTAGCAGAGAATTGGTATTCCACCTACAAGTTCTTATAATTATCCAACAACCTCATACGAAGAAGATGGTCCAATTCTTTTTCATTATTTATTTTAGCAAAATTTGGCAAAGACATCGTCACCCGCTTCACCAAGATCTCCGTTCACAATGAAAAAGAACAAGGCCTGCCTCGGAAGTTAAGAAAGCGATTTCAAAAGAAACACCAAATGCGATAATGTACCCACTGATTTCATAACCAACAATATGAACAATGACTGACTGGTGAAGTTCAGCGTAGGGGAAGTTTTGAAAGAGCAGACTGCAAAGTCTTGCCGTAATTGTTAACTCTATCTAAAGACTAGTAAAGATTTTAACAAACAGCCCCTCCTAATCCTACTCACATACAAAGGGAACGATGCCATCTATTCCGCCATGGACAAACCACCTTCGCATACCCTTTCCGATGCTAAAATCTTACACTAACGTAAGAGGAAGCCAGCGTGATCTCGTGGTTGGGGGGCGGGCTGCGATGCTGACGGACCCGGGTTCATTCCCCGATGCTCTCTGATGCCTGGCGGGTGGCCTAGTTAGACACTAAAAATAATTGAGTACTTACGTTCACTTGAACAAGGGGTAATAATGGTGGTCGTATAAGGCGCGGTGTTTGCCACATCGCCCCGTACTAGAGATGGTGCGCAACGACCTGGCAAAGGGAGCAAACATATGAGGGCCTTAACCTCTCAGTTCGTAGCCTGTGTTTCTATGCGGGGAGTTACAGCCGTACCATTATTATTAACGTAAGAGATTCATAGTACAATATTGTGGACTTTAATATAAAATTGGTAAAGGGTGGCAAAAAAGATTAAACCTATGTTTGCCTAACCCGAAAAAATTTCAAGCTTTGACTCTAAGTAGAGACTATTAATTTTGTTGTAGTAGTAGTAATGTTAATGATGATCCTTTATATTTTGCATATCAGAGCTATTTCATGCATCAAGGTACTTAAAAAAACAAAAAAAGGGTCAACTAAAAACCAGCCTATTTAATCAGCCTGTGTATGAAAATCACAATTCAAATTCACTCATTAAGTCATAGAGTTTCATATTGAGAACAAGTCACTTTACAATGTTGCATTAAAATTCTCATTGGCTTGTTACATACGTCACTTTACATGTATAAAACTGCAATCGTTACATTACCACTGCACTACAACTTACACCTAAATTGATCGCATCTGTACTAAAACGTTGAAAAGCCACTTGTTTCTAAAAGAACTGCACTCTATGTCGACTAGAATTTAAGCCAAAGCAACGTAAACTGAAATTTCACATTGCAATAAGTAATTTTGATTCGATAATAAAATTGGGAGTGGCAACAGTGAGTCATTAAAAACCCCAGATATTTTTTGAAGTCGTTGCGTTTTAATAAAATATTCATAAAAGTGTGTTTCTCTTTACTTTTATCTTACGTTACTACGTTAATGGTTTTCCACAGATAATTATCACTTTTTGAGTTTTTTCATGTGAAAATTAGGCACGATTGGTTAAAAGTCACTTTTCTAAAATCTGTTGCCACCCCACGGATGTAGCAGTAACAAAGTACTGGCTGCTTCATGTTGAAGTTTGGAAGCATATAGGATTATTCAATCAATACAAATAGGAACAAACAAAACTGGCGAAATTGGATAACGGGTGATTTTGACGTGCCGGGCCTAGGGCCGGCCCCATCTAGTACACTTTCAGCTGGTGTTTGTCATCAAAGCCCGCCGAGTGACCGGCGTTGCGTACAATGAAGCTGGCGCCGTCGTAGTGCATGCGTCGCTCGCCCCTGCGCACGAACAGGTGTCTGGTTTGCCCCATGGAGCCCGTGCAGTGCAAAAAGGGAGAGCTTACTGACGCTGACCCGTTAGTTGGGGAAGTACGAAGCGAAAACTTGTTACTGTTCCGCCCAATCCTAGACATAATGGTCGTCAGTGCCACTGAAACAAATTTGCACCACAGAAACTCACCGCACGAGCCCGTCAGATGTTTGAGAGATACGGATATTGTTGATAATCCAGTTGTCCGTCCCGTCTTCGGTGACCCAAAAATTGGACGCTTGCAAGATTGCAATGGCCTCGTTTACGTGTTGGGGGCCATAGTTACCAGATTCGAAGCGCGGAACGTCACTGAAACAATAAAGTTTGTTTCGTTAACGTTATTAACTTTCGAAAACCTGCAACGCGTAAACGAAAGTAAATGCGATCACGATCCTGTCTGTCTGTCTATATGTGTTTGTGTGTGTGTGTGTCATAATATCTTTGGAACTACCTGACCAATTCACTTCATATTTGTTCAGTAGATACCTTAGGTCGGTATCTTTCTCGGTATTTCAGATCTATAGCTCTAATTTGACCCGAGATACGGGGGTCACAAGGTCACATGCATGAATTGCTTCGTTTTCGAAAGTTGCCTTTCCGGATTTCCCATGCAATGGATGGATATCGTTCCTGTCTAGAAATTCATTCGCGAGTTCTTCTATGTAAGGATGTGCACTAGTATTCTTCAACACGATTTTACTGTACCTTGGTGTTTTACCACTTTGACTCTGTACCTCTAGGATTATCAACGAAAACACGCAGGTTCGCATGAGCATTAAATATATCATTTGTTCACACAAATAAACCACCACGATGTTCATAAGTTTTTTATTCTCTCCAAATTGTTGCGTGACATATCAGTATAAACAATCTTCTCAGTCAACAAAATGAAAGTTCTGATCAACTCTTCTGCATCGATTGCATGGTCCTCCTCAAGGTTCCAGAATTTTCAGCCCTAGCGCCCTGTGCTGCACAGGTCGTGGACCAATCTACTAGATGTATTAACTTGGCTCAAAGCCGTCTCTCTCGGCAATTAAAGTCCGGCGATGCCTCTCTCCAACATTCCACAGAGGTCCGTTCCGTAAATGTGCCAAATTTGTAACATATCAAGATATTTTCCTAAAGTAGCAGTGAACTGTTTTTCCCAAGACTGCTGCCGATACACATCTCGTTTTCATTGTACGTTCCGTACTTCCTACTTTATCAGATTTTGGAAGATGGCGAAGGACCGAAACATAGGCATGCCTGGGAAAATCAACGACGCCATGCACTTCCTATTTATCTGCTGGTGCGTGATATGAACTCAAGAACAATGACTAAGCAGTCAAAATGCGACATAGATTACGTCTGTTTCGTCAGGTGTAACGTGCCTACAAAAATTTAGACGATTTTCCTTTTCCTTTGATTTGTTTTTATTTTTAATACCTCATACATAATAGATGCTATGATTATACTTTGCTTTTAAGATAACCGCGTAAGAAAAAACCTGGTGTGAACATCACACGACTTTCCTTATCCTATTATTTGGGCAATTCTGGCAAAAATCCTGGGCTTCAATTTTTTTTCGAGTGTCTATTTTACCAACTTTTACTTTAAATTCATGTTTATCTCGTGATAACAAATCATTTTTATTCTCATGAATTTTTTGTATATTCAACCGTTTAGATTTGCGACCGCTTTGCTACCGATTTTGCGACCTTGCGACCAAACGTCTCGCACTGCGTCCCCTACCTACAAGTAACTTGCATACCAAATTTCAAGTTTGTAGCTCTTACGGTTCTTGAGATATCCTGTTTACTGACAGACCGACAGACACACACACACGAACCAATGGTCCAAACCAACTTTTTTGGTGTCCTGGGGATATAATTCGTCCAGAAATGTGAAAAACTGGGTAGGTCAAATTTCCGCCGATTACATCACAGGGGATTTGGAAGCCGTAACATGTCATTTACTTGGTCACTTAAACGACTGCCAAAGTGCACAACGTTTTGTAAAGAGCAAAGCCATTAATATGAAAATAGGCTTTGTCTTATCTTCACACCTTACTTATGAAAGGGTCGTCCTCATTCACCTTCGCCAACAGTAACTCAAGAAATTGTTGACGTTGTAAACTATCATTAAACTTCGGGTGTTGAACTATCTATAACTTAGAAGACTAGAACTTTAAATTTTAGGTTATTATTCGATGTACACTTGACATCAATTAGCGTCGAACAAAATGATGTGGTCTTTTGATGACAATTCGGCCGGCATTAACATTTCCTTGTATACGAGTTCTACAAAGTCATCCTAAAGATATCGTCTTAAAGATCAAAATTTCTTCAAAATGACATACCCATACGGTTTATCGTATTGTAACGTAATAGAAAGATATCTTTCGCTTGGTTTTGTGTGTTATAAAACGCCGTTTATCTGAGTGTTGCTAACTCTTCTCCTCCTGGCACCTTATCCAAATCATCGAACGTTAGCAATCATATGTTAGCTATAATAACTTTGTTTACAAGTGCTCATAAGAGTACAGCTGTTGAGCAACTCAAATCATTCTCTTAAATTTTTCATCCACGACGTTTTTCTCCTTGGTCCTCCTTTTGCTGCCTATTTTACGAACTCATGGTTTAAAATTTTCCACCTTCTTTTAAAACACCCTATATCTTTCTATTCAGAAATGGTTCCATGATAACTTTTGCTAAGGTTACGTGGCCATGCTGAATCAGAAAAAACTTTTTGCGGTATCTCTTAGCATTTGGCGGCAAGATTAGTTCTAATCTAATGGATTAATGCTTGAATCTTCCCCATTTTTAACGAATGAGCTAATGGATGACTAGAGTAAATCGGCATATCCTTACAATAATTCACATATATAGTTTTCTTCCTTTCTTTGTGGCAATATGTAGAAATCCACATTCAGTACAAATTTAAAAAAATAGCATTGCATTTTAAACCCTTATTACTTTTAACATAATCTTTACACCACCTCATAATAAATGTCTTGCTATTAATCGAGAGACGTTACTAAAAGCACCAGAACAATAAAACGACAATTTGCTAGTAAAAATGAGATTGAAGAAAAGAGTTACAGTAAAATCAAAACAAACACGAATGAGCAAAAAAACATAACTTTTAAAAGTATAAGTTATGTATGGCTTCAATTTTTTTTAATTGTTTAATATCTGCGTATTTATAATCCACTTTTTATATAAATAATACGTAAATGTGATGTAGTTTTACATGATATGAGAGGGGTCTGATCAGTGGCGTTCTCCCCGTAAAATTTCTCATTAGTCTTGATTAGGTTGAAAAAGTTGAGTTTGTGGTCCACCACATATGGTGTCCCTAGGTCATTATAGTTTGTGGCGTACCATAGAATACCCGTTATGGTTATAAAAATTTTTGCCTGCATCTCTAAGATTTTGGCATGGATGCCTTTGTGCAGCCTCATAGCTAGATTCCATAGGTTCTTATAGGTATAAATATTAATTTATATAAAAGTAATTTGTTTTTCCTTTGCTTTAATATGGATGTTAAAGGTTAAAATTTTGGTTCAGATGCAATCCAAGGTATTTAATTTCAGACTTCTAGGGTACTGGGGTGTTGTTAAAGGTGAGTAATGAACATGTGATATGTCTATTACTGAACGTGCCCTGTACTGTTTTTTAACGCTAAGGCGATTATTTGTCACTTACCAAACCTGTCTTAAATGGTATTGAGGGAGGCTTGTAAATGTGAAACTGTTTCTGATTTTTCGTTAATTTATTAACCGTATCATCGGCAAGTGTTGTCTATAGTAGATGTATCAGAGGTGTACAACAGGTAGAGTTTGATCCTAAAATGCTGCCTTGTGGGACTCCAGACGTAATTGCGTGATGGTCTAACAGAATTGTTTATATTAACTTAATATATTCTATCAGATAGATACGACTTTAGTATTAAATACAACTAACATGGGAAGTGGAGTTTGCCACACCTTAACAAAGGCCTGCTGTATATCTAGAAATAAAGCTGTACAAATTCGTTTTCTTTCAAGACCCTGAATGGATATAATGATATAGGTTTTTTTTCGATGACAGTGTATAGTTGAACAATAATGTCCAAATTCAAATTGATATGATGGTAATATATGTAAATTCATAATTTCAGGATTTTTTTACGTAATAGCCTTTTGAATATAAATATGACAGAGTTGTGTAGCAGGTTTACCACAATAAACTGGACGAATTTTCACTGGTCAGGAAAATGGCATACCTTTACTATGCTATTATAAATAGTGGTAAGAACCACCAAAAAGCTTTCCCAGGAAGGTTTTGTAGGATCTCTCCTATCGCTGTATTATTGTTTTTGGATTATAGGTCAAACGTAAACAATGGCTGAGAATGTTTAGTTCATATATGACGTACATTAATAACGTTGCAAACTACGTGTCCAAGTGCACTCAGCTCTTTAATGGCATCCTCTATTGAAATGGTGTGAAAATTTTCGTATAGTCACTCTGTATCTTTCTTCTTTTAATTAGTGGTGTATTATGTTTTCGTCTGAGATGTCTGATAATTTTTCTATATAAATATGATATGTTTGTATTAACTGCAATTGTATTGTTTGTTTCTAATACTGTATCTAGGTTTTTAACTATGTCGTTGTAATTATTTACCCCGTAAATGTAAATTGGTAAAAGTTTCGCAATTTTGAGTTACTAATTATTGCGTGTTCTAGAGATTTGTGTTATTGGTTGTAATTTATGAAAGAACTTTAAATCTATTTGATGTAATTATTTGAGTGGAATTTTGAATGGCAGGATATGGCTGTAAATTGTTTCGCATTTTTATATATTTTTTAAATATGTGCCAATTGTGCTTTCGTCATCCATATTTACAGAACTTTTTATTCGTTTCTGTATTATCAGGTTTGTTTTTGTTTGTAGAAGTAATTACTTGTTAGATTGTGTTGGTTTGCATAGCCTAGAGCAATGAAGATGCATGGGGACTTGGTGTATAGTAGAGTGTATTAGTAGAGACTAGTAGAGACTAATGTTTGGTATCAGGTTGTATATGGAAGTTGTAAATTTGGCCGACTACTATACTGGCTTTGCTATTATTGAAATTTATATCCTTGTTAACTGCAAAAGCTAAATGTGAATCCTGGGGCAATTTGATTTATGGGCTTGGTGGTCCAGTACCGCAACCGGTTCCAATTGGGAATAAGTAAAAATAAAAATAATTCTACATACAATTTACAAAAAGATAGCCGTGCGCGAATGTATGGAATTGCACTATTCACGTTCAAAGAGAAATAAACAGCTGATCACGGATATCGCAGTGGACGAACGCCTACACGTCCGAGCGTTCCGAAACTCGAGCGAGCAAATGACTTCCATTTTAAATATAACTAACCACCAACCTATAGAAGACGTTCATGGAGATGTCCCGGGTCAGGTCGGAAAAGCTGTCAGTGGTGGTGCGCGTGCCAGCCGAATCCACCAAGTAAACCAAAGCGCACTGATCGCTGGTGAAGCTTACGCCTTTGTACCACATCTTTGCATACCTTACACAACAACACTTTTAAGTTTCATTTCAAGAAAAGGGAGTAAAGCCAACTTATTGTTGCCACCAGCGTCGTGAGCCAGTATCTCGACCCTAGATCCATACTGGTAGACCCTGCCATTGGGATGCAGCAGGGCGGCGGAGCTGCCAGTGGAGCTAAGCGCGAGGACGATGCCGCTCTTGTAGTTGATAACCCGTACTGCCTTGTCCAGCGAGATGTCCACGCGCACACGATCGTGCAGATGCAGCGATATTATGCCTTGGGGTGAGATTGAACAGCCGCCGCCGATTCCCCCATCTTCGTGCCAAATGTCCTGTAATAACAGATACTCAATAGCCCTTTAAAATACACCACACTAGTACAATATGAAGAGTCACTAGGACAACTGATAATATAAAGCATCTTATATATATATATATATATATATATATATATATATATATATATATATATATATATATATAGCGGGGGTAAGGGTGGCGCCAACATCTAGACACCCAAATGCCAACCTCACCTACACGTGGTACCCCCTGTTAGATAACAGACGAGGCTCTGGCGACCCAGGATCGGGGGGTATAACCTGATACCAGTTGTCCCGAGGTAACGGGGCCCTTGTGGCTGGACTAATCACCCGCACAAGGTAAACAGATTCAGAGAACAAACAATCGCCTCGGAAATGGACGGAAAACTGGGAAACGGACTCGGCGCGAATCACGGATAAGAATTGGAACGTGGAATGTAAACGGTATAAACGGAAAGGAAGTAGAAATAATAGAAGAAATGGCCAAATATAATATGGAGATGCTAGGTATAAGTGAAATAAAGAAGAAAGTAAACGGAAGACAACTATTAGATCAAGGTTACCAGCTTATATACTCAGGATCAGCAGGACGAGCTAAAGAGGGCGTAGGAATAATCCTAACTACACAGATGGCCCAACAAGTAAAACAATGGGAAGCGGTAAATGCAAGGATATTATATGTAGACCTAAAACTGCAAGAAGAAATAACCATAATACAGATCTACGCCCCCACAGAAAACTCCACAGAAGAAGAGAAAGAGACATTCTACGAAGAACTCCAAGTACAAATAGATAAAGGGAGAGAAAGAAGCAGACACATATTAATAAATGGAGACTGGAATGCCAGAATAGGAAATAGACAAGATATAGGATATGGCACGATAGGTAAATATGGAGGAGAATCTACCATAAATAATAACGGAAGAAGAATGATAGACTTTTGTGTTACCAATCAAATGTTAATCGGAAACAGCCACTTTAACCATAAGATGATAATACACAAAATTACTTTTGAGGCAGCAGGAAGAGAAGCGAAAAACATTAACGACTATATAACATACAACAGAGAAGCGAAATATGCCATAACAGATGTAAAAGTAAGAAGGGGGGCCGAACTGCATACAGACCACAGACTGCTAATAACAGACAATAGATTTTATAGCAGAGAACCCAGGAAACAAAGAGAATATCAGAAAATAAAAATATCAGTATTAAGAAAACCAGAAAAAGCAAAAGAATTCAAAAACAGATTAGAAGACACCCTTGAAGGATGGGAAGCGAAAGAAGCAGAAGAAGGAAACCAATGGCCCATGGAAAAGAAGTGGACAATACTAAAACAGAAATAGTGGAACAGGCAGTAAAGACCTGCGGAAAGGTAACAGTAAAGGGAGATCAAAAAGAACCCGGTGGTGGAACGAAGAAGTAAAAGATAAAGTAAAGATCAAAAGAAAGCTTGGAAAAGGTATATACAAAGTAAGAAAGATTGCGATAAACAACACTATATAAATAAAAGAAATGAAGCCAAAGAAGCGGTACATAGAGCAAAACAAGAAACTTGGGAGGAATTCGGAAAAGAACTAGAGACGAAATTCAACGAAGATAACGGAAGACAGTTTTGGAAAGTAATCAGAGGGCTAAGAGGGAAATATGGAAAGCAAGTATGGAGTATAAGGAACAACAAAGGCATAGTAGAAACAGAAGAAGGAAGAATCTTGGAGGCATGGAGAGTATTACAACAACATATTTAAAAAGATGATAATATCCGGGGCAGAGAGAGAAGAGGAACAGTTCAGGAAGAAGAAGAAGAAATAGACATAGAAATAGAAGAGGTGATAGAAGCCGTAAAACATATTAAACAAGGAAAAGCAGGAGGTAGAGATGGCATAACTCCAGAAATGATAAAGAATGGGGAGATAGAATATTAAAGTGGATAAAAGAGATATGTCAACTAGCCTGGAAAGGGGAAAAATACCAGATGACTGTGAAGAAAACATAGTGGTACCTATACACAAGAAGGAGATACAAACGATTGCGGCAACTACAGGGCAATATGCCTTTCTTCAATAGTACAGAAGATATATTCAAGAATACTAGAAAGAAGATTACGAGAAGAAGTTGAAGAAAAACTATGTGAAGAACAAGCCGCTTACAGGCCACAGAGGCAAACACAAGATCATATCTTTGTACTAAGAACAGTTACAGAAAAGAGATTAGAAAGGGAAACCCTTTGTATCTAGCATTCATAGATATAAAATCAGCATTTGACACAGTACCCAAACAAACAATATGGAATGCGCTAGCAGAACTAAATGTATCATACCCACTACAACAGGCCATAAAAGAGTATACGTTAATACAAAAGGAAGAGTGCGAATTAAAGGAAAGAATCTCAAAGCTTTGAAATGGAAAAGGGGATCAAACAAGGAGACTCACTGAGCCCCTACTGTTCCTAATAGTAATGAATCAGATTATTCAGGAAGCAAAAGAACCAAGATTCAATGTGAAGGTAGGAAATTGGAATTTAGAGCCCATATATATACAATGCCTCGTATATGCAGACGACATCGTGCTTCTAGCAGACTCAACTAGAAAATTACAACTAGCAATAAACAAATGGAATAGAGCGATAGAAAGAAGAGGTATGAAAATAAACACAAACAAGACTAAAATTATGAAAATCGAGAAAATGATACAAACGAAAACACAAGAATAATATGCAATGGGAAGAACTAGAATGGGTCAATAACTATGAATATTTAGGAACGATAATAAATAAAACTGGCACGATAGAACAGGAGATTCTGAATAGAAGAGATAAAGCAAGCAAAGTATATTATGCGATTAACAAATCAATAATAGCGAAAAAAGAAGTAAGCATGCAAACAAAGCTTAGGGTATACAAAAGCATATACACACCAGTATTAACGTATGGGGCGGAGAGCTGGACAATACAAGATAAAACCAGAAGCAAAATTACGGCGAGTGAAATGAAATATCTAAGAAGACTAGTAGGTAGAACAAAAAGAGATCGCATACGAAATACAATAACCAGAGAAGAAGTAGGTCAGCAACCGCTAATGCAAGAGGTAGAGAAGAGACAATTACAGTGGTATGGGCACATAGTGAGGATGTCAAGAAATAGAGACCCCAGAAGAATTCTAGAAGCAAAGCCAGAGGGAACAAGAAGCAGAGGAAGGCCACGAGAAACATGGGAACAGAGCTTAGAAAAGAGGGTAGAACAGAGAGGAAAACACCTAAGAGAAGTAAAAAGAATGGCAACCAACCGGGACAGCTTCCGGAAGTGGTTAGAGGACCCGACGCTTTAGGGCATAAGGGAGAAGGAAAAGAAGAGAAGAGAAGATATATATATATATATGCGTGCGTGCATGCGTGCGTGCATGCGTGTGCGTGTGCATGCGATGCGTGTGCGTGTGCGTGCGCGTGTGTTTGTGTGCGTGTGTGTGTAAATAACGTTCAGGCTGCGAACACAGTTTAATAGCTCAAGAACAGATAACGCAATATTCCAAATGTCAAAAAGCTTAGCATTTATTAACTCACCGTATAATCCTCTATGAAGTAGGTTTTGCTGGGGACCACCCTGGGTACCCACTGAGCCCCCTCGTATGGCTTCAAATCTCGGACGTTCACATCTTCGGTCATGTAAGAGTTGGTGGTGTAGACGCTGCGGCTGCGCGGTCGCGGCACCTCCTTCCTATGCGAGTCGGCCGACTTTGGCTTCTGCGTTGGATTTTCTGTGAACGTCACTAAAGGCGTCAGGTATTGAAAATCACCTATTAGGCCTAACAGAGAGGGTACCTTTACGCCGATAGACTTTGCCGGTGCCCTTTTCCATCCTTGCTGTTTCTTTGAAGCGGCAAGACTAGTAGAAGTTATGCGCGAACGACGGCTTTCAAATTATGTTTCGTTGTTTTTCGTAAACAGACGCCGCCGCCTGGAGCGCTGCGATCAGAGCGGGAAATCCAAAGCAAGGTTGAACAGCAATTTGTTCAGTCGCTATTGCCTTCACAATAGGGGTTCTATTATCGTGGACTTTAACGATTCAGCTTCAATATGCATATTACAAAAGCCCACCTGCTGTATATGATATGTCGATGACACATTTGTTATCTGACCTCATGGACATGATATCCTTCTAGAATTCCTTTCCCACCTAAACCAAAAATCACACCAATATAAAATTTACCATAAAAAGCAAACAAAATAATTCCCTTCCCTTCCTAGATACTCTTATAACAAGAAATCCTTCAAATGACAGCTCTCATTACACTGTCTATAGAAAACTCACTCATACTACCTGCTACCTAAATGCCAATCACCATCCTGCCCAAATTTATTCACTTGCAAAATTCATCATTGTCAGGTCCATCAGACTTTCCTATATAAAAAACCGCCTAACATAAATTACCACCATTACCACCACCCTACTAGAAAATGAGCATTCCAATAAATTCTTATCGCATATAATCAAAAATATAAATAAAAATATTAACTCCCAATCTCAAAACCCCCCCTGACCAACAAAAAACATTGCTACCTTATATCAGAGGCATCACCAATAAATAAACCGCATATATATATATATATATATATATATATATATATATATATATATATATATATATATATATATATATATATATATATATATAATAAAATTAGATTAGTCCATTATTTTGAAACACTAACGTGTATGAGGTACGAAGCATCGACATCAAATGGTACAGCATGAGACAGACTCTCCTAAACTTAATATTTTTTGCGCACATTTTAGAAATCACATATTTAGATATGTTTCTCACAATTACAGACCGATTTAGATTACTTCATTTTCCAGCAAGAATTTTTGAATAATCAGATTCCACAACGATGGGTCGGCCGTATGGAACCTAATAATTCAGTTTTACATCACTGGCCTCCAAAGTCGCCGGATCTCACTATATGCGATTTTTTCTTAGGGGAGTTTATATAAGACTACGTTTTTGTGCCTCTTCTTCCAACTACAGTGGTCGAACTGCGGAACCGCATAACAGGAGCCGTGAATCGCAAAAGTTTGTGAGAAATTTGGCTACCGTATGGACATATGGCGTTCGTCGCAAGGGGAGTATATTGAGCACCTATGATTCGGCATGTAAAAAAACTTTAAGATTAGCCCTGTAATATAAAATTAATCTCAAATATTTGTGTTCCTTTTTCATAATACAAACATTTTAATCGGATGATTGTTTTTGAAACACCCCGTACTTTTGGTTAAAACAGAATAATTTACATCTAGCATTTTTACACCAATGTGTGATGTCCCGAGTACAGTTACAACTTCTCAAAAATGTTGATAATTACTTCAAGGGATATGAACACTAAAATTTTCAAAAAATCAAAATGAATTTTTTTTCATAAATCAATACTTTATATCTCAAAGAACACGTATCTCAAGTTGCAAGTAAAAATTCGAACTCTAAGTATTCAACAAGTGAAATGGGAGTTTGTTTCGGACCAAATCTATTCGACTTTTAATCACGCAAATCGTCAGACACAAGCTAACACGCATAAAGGACGTCTGCATGCCCAGCAATCATTCCAGGAATCTATGAACGATGAAGAACTGCTATACGGTCTACGGACAGCAGACTAACAGAATAAATTAATTAATTTAATTTACCTCTTCTAAAACTTTAAACATCGTTTACTCGAAATTAATTTCTGTTATATTCAGTTAAATTTTTATATTCCCTCCAATTCAGTTGCTAATCTACCATTGATTGTTAAATGTCGTACCATGATTTGATAAATATAGTTCTAAATTCCAAACCCTACAATCGCTGTATTTATCTTCAAATGTAAACATTGAAGTTGTCGGTATGTAAATATGGGTTATGTAAGTTACCTTTGTTGTTAATAAATAAACTTGTTTAATACAATTATGAATTATGTACTTGCTTTCAAATATTATTACTTTATAAAATTAATATTTTAGAAAGCAACTTCTCAAGAAACAATTGCATGGCAAATTAACTACATTAAACATGATATCTGAATTACCACAAATTACGTATATGTAATCTGTGTGCCTTACAAGGGGAGCAATAGTCTGCATAAATAAAATTCCACCAAACAGCAAGAAAATTATTGAAAGAAGCGGTATCAAGATACCATTTACAAATAAGAATTGAGCCTTAATTGGCAGGCACAGATTACGCATTATATTTAATCTGTGTTGGCAGGCCATAAAAGTTATAGGGTCACAGAAATGTCAGGCCTTAAAGAACCTCTCTCGTGCATGAATTGCGGCTTCAAAACTTTGAGCCGAAGCTACCTGCAATCCCATATGAAGCTTCATGCTGGTAAGAAGTGGCTTTATTGTGGCATTTGCGATTACAAAACGGTGCACGAGAGCCTTCTTCAAAAACATTCCATAAAAGCTCATGACAACAAAAAGTGTTTTTCATGCATAACATGTGGCTTTAAAACTTCTTGCAACCGCTATTTACAGCAGCACATGAACAACCATGATGACATGAAACTCTTGAACTGCGAAAGCTGCAGTTTTAAAACCCCGAAGAAGGCTTATTTGGAAGAACACATAAAATCTCATTTTCCTGAGAAGCCGTTTCATTGCCCATACTGCAATTTCCAGACCTCATGGCAGCATCATTTTCAATTACATGTGAAAGCTCATAGTTGTGAAGAGATATTCCGCTGCACAACATGCAATTATGAAACTGTATGGAGGAATCACTTTCAGAGGCATTTGAAAATTCATGATAATAAAAAGGCTTTCCAATGCTTACAGTGCGACTATAAAACTTCGAGGAAGGATTATTTGAAATTGCATGCGAAAATTCACACAAGGGAGAAACCCTTTCAATGTGAGATTTGTAATTACAAGGCATTATGGAAAGTGAACTTGCAGAAGCACATGAAGGTACATTCTGAAAATTTATACTGTAAATTCTGTGATTACAAAGCGACAGGTAAAAATGATCTAAAGTTGCATGTGCGCACACACTGGTGATAAATTACTTATTGTTTGAGATAAAAAATTATATGTCTATGTGTTGTTAAATGTTTAAAATATATGTTAATGCTAAATGTCTCTCACTTGTTTTATTTGTTTTACTTATTTTTAAATTAAAATACTCATGCAAGAAGTTTTACTCTAATATTTTGCTCGTTATAACTTATTATCACCCAAAAGGTATGGGGCAAGGAGGGTGGCCAAACTAGTACTATTAACAAGACTATCTTAGAGCAAGACTCACTTCTAATGTCATAATGCAAGAAACGAAATCTCTTTTGGCAGGTTTATTAATTAACACTCCTAATTTGATTAGCATTATAAATTCAGCAAATATTGTAGTTAAAAAAATTATGAAACTTATAATTACCGAGCTAGTATGTTGCATATACCACATTTTATAGTTGTTTTACTAATAATATATAATACTAGCTAAAAAAAACAACAAAATTGTTTGTGCTAGTGTTTTACCAGTTCAACATCTGATTGGAGATATAGATATATATATCAAACTGGTATCTGTACTGACTTTATCTGGATAACATCAGATTAGCGTCCTTGCAGGAAAAGATTCATCATCAAAACATTATTCTTATCTATCTTAACACCTAACAGTAACTAAAGTCTAGATTATGTATATAATCTAATTTTTATTATTAAAATCTTCTTATACATCAACTAATTTTGCTTTAATTTTCATTTAAGTCATACCTAAATATAGAAAATACACCGAATAATGAATTCAAGTTGGGTAACCAAAAGAAACTTTATAACATGCTCCAATAAATATATGAATTCCAAAAATTCAGTAAAAACCACCATGAAGCCAATGCAAAAAATTGGAAGAAAACATAAAAGTGCTAATTAACCGTAAAATTTGGAAAAGAAAACCTGTTAAAGTGTTATCAACTTGGTATGTTGTATATCGCAACCAATTGGAAGTCGAGCAACAAAAACGCATTATTTTGATGAAGAGAGACTTGAATTTGATCTTATGCTTCAGATGCCTGGCAGTTGACCTACATGATCACTAAAAATAAGCCAGTACCTACATTCAATTCGAGGGTTAATAATGACAATATACTAATGAAGTTGTCTAAGCTGTGATGCTTGACACATTACCTCTGTCAGAGATGGAGTACAGAACAATCAGGTGTTGAGGAAGCTTTGTAGGTCATACTTCCTGGTAGATTGCATAGCTTCCTAATTATTTTGTATATGGTTTAACGTTTTACTTTTTGTTTATATAACATAGAAATTGCTTTAAAAAAGTACTCATTGAATTCATGAAAAAGGCACATTTTAATTGAAGAGATGATCAATGACAACTAATAAAAGTTATATAGTTGAAAATTCATTTTCAAGGTCTTACCAAATTCTAGTTACTTTGACCTCTCTATTAACCATTCACATAAAACAAACTAAAATTGCAAAAATACAATTTCCATAAAGAAAAATATGACACGAGTTTTGATTTACGAAACACTGACAAGCAAAACAATGTTGTAGAAAATTGGGAACCTTAAAAAGAAGCCGAGTCTGTTGTCTGCTGAAAAGTAAGTATGTGAAAAGAATATGTCTTAAATTTTTATATTTATAAACTGATGTTTACAAAAATCAATTTATTTTATTTCTAATGTAATCTATTTTTTCCTTTCCTTGCAGACTGGTGAATTCATGCGTTGACACCTTTAAAACAAATAGAAACTGTTAGTTCACATTAAATATCGTGGAAATCACAACCCACCAACACAGGTTCATATCCAATGGCTCTCAGCTGCCGAACTTTCATAATTATAAGCCCAACTGGTTTTAGCGTATTCTTTACAACTGAATTTCCACCCAAGGGCACAAAAGCATACCACTTCCAGTTCAGGTTGGGTGCACGCATGACGTCACCCAACTTATAATCCCCAAATCCAGTGGGCTGCACAAAACGTCCGTTTTCATCTTTGCAAATTATTATATCTGTAACAAAAAAAAAATGTAACATTTTACTAGTAGTACAATATGGCAATCACAAGAAACCAAAACAAAATATCTATATGTGCTCAAATATATCCAAAAATTCAATGTAGATATCTGGACTTAACTTGTAAAGTGATGTACAGATGTATAATTAGATTGAACACTACCAGCAAACAATCATAAAGTATTCATGTGTGTAATGAAATGTCCAGCCTCCAGCCTAAGGTTTATGTTAATTTTTTCATAGTTCAAGTTATTTAAATTACCTTTAGCTGCTTCACTTTTGTTTCATAAAGTTGAAATGAAAAAGTGTAACTGCTCTTAATTACATACATATGCCAAATTTAGTTATGTCCCTCTTGGGTTGTTTATTGTTTCCCACAAACAAAATTCTGCTTGTGTACAAAAATCGCATACCTGATTTTACATAATTTGGCAGCAAGTGTTCACAGTGGAGATTTTCGCGCCCACCAACGATTTTCTCAATCGTATCCCTGACCTCCAGCATAAACCTATCCGCAACCGTCAACTTCTTTGGCTGATCCCATTCAGGTGTGTACTCCACCTGCCACATGCAAGCCTTTTGTCGGTACAACTTGTCTAATCGGTTGCCTTTATAATCTGGACATTCAATTTCGATGCAGACGTCTAGAGAAAGTATGTCTTGCTGCAGCTGTCTAGGGTTTTTCCCTGCAAGAGGAACACCAGGGTAAGGTTACTAAGTAAACTAATTGGGTAACACATGTGGATTATATAAATTTCACTAACATAAAGGTCAAGTACAATACAGTGTCTAGATTGTAACAAGTAAAAATAATAATTGTTCTAAGGTCTGTTATAGAGACACTGCTATAGAGCAATATTTCATATGCTTCTTAAATAGCAGTTTTAAACTATTCTAGAATGTTTCATTCCTGTTTAGGTTACTTTTTAAAATGTAGTTGGTCTAAGAGTCAATAAGCCGTCTGGTTTCACTGGAATTTGGGCCGGAACATTATCCTAATTGGGAGAAAACAGGTGTAGGTAATTCATAGGATGGTACAATAAGAAAAGTGACTGTAATAAGTGAAATATGTGAATACAAAAATAAGAGAAAGCACGATAGTACTTTTTCTACAATACTATAATACATACACCTTATTATCTTGATTTAGCGACTTTTAATAAGGACTTTGTTCCACCTGGGTGTTGCTTCAAGAACCAAACAGATAAAAGTCACTAAATAAAAATAATAAATTGTATGTATTATAGTATTGTACATTGATAATGGCATTGTATGTCTTCGCAGTAATTAAAAACGTTTTTAAGTTTCTTTGTTTTCGGAAATCTCATTGTACTGATCAAAAATATTTGAATATGTGTTGAATGTCAGTTACTTTGACTTTTTCGCTGATACATAATACATCACTATACATTGCCAGTAGAAACAGCCACTTTTCCCTATTATTGTGATACAACTGTGACGTCAAAGGCGTGATGAAATAATCACCTTCCATTTTTTGTCTAAATTAAAAATCTCAAATCTTTCTCTTGCCATAATAATGACTTCAGAAATTAAAGTTATCATCAAAATGCCAAGATTTACTGGAAAAATACCTTCACTAATAATCTTACTTATTTCATTAGGTGTTTATGGAGTTATAAATCTTTTAAGACTTCAATTCAGTTTTTGTGGTTAGAATTCTTTAGATCGTCCAAGAAAATGAATTTTACAAATCTCCAAAACATTTCAAATAAAATGTTCTCTCATTTCTTTATTAATTTTGTCCTTCAACTCAAACAGTTTTTACTTTAGTGTTTAGATGGAGGGTGAGTTACGAAAATAAAACACTTGTTCAATGTTTACCTTTTTTTATAGTACAATACCAAAGTCATGCTTAGAGGATTGTTGACTGGAGTGGAGTCACTACTGATTCAGGTATTATTAGGTTGAATAGAGTGGAAGAAAGATCATTAAAATGGAAGCTGGATGATGTAGGAGAATGAATGATGAGTAATGGTAGTCAGCAAGCAGTGCTTAATGACCCCTTAATTCTAATGCTCAGATAATATCTAATTAATCTGATGGAAACTTATGTGCATATCCATGTGTATAGAAGTAGTCACCATGTCACATTAATGAAAAGTGGTAAATGGCATCAAGCCATAGTAAATCAAGGTCTGCATTAAATTCTTCCGATTGGTGATACATTAGATTCACATCCTGTTGCTGATGAGCTATTTGATTCAATCTTAGATAACCAAATGTACTTGTACCTTGTTCAACATCTAAATAAATGCCCTCTGCAGTACTAGCTTAAAAATGGCCATAAACTTTCCCTAACAGTACAATTAGACGTTTAGTTGAAAAATAGCATAGTCTATAAAATAACACAAATAGTTAATATTGCTGTATATGTATATATGTTTCATTACACACCATTAGGGCCAACAAGAAAAAAATCACATCCTTACACCAAAAACGGAAATATAAAGATAGCGATAAGATGAATTAACATTTAATGAGAAAATAAAAAGTACATGAAAATTTGATGAGTGAAGACAACAGTTGGAATTTTATAAAATAATTTATTTGTTGACATAGTACCCTCAAAGTTGAACACACTTGCAGCAATGCTTCTTCATGAAAGAAAGTGTCTTGGAGGGCCTTAAAATACTCATTTATGCTGCAGTATCACCTCTTAAAATGAGCCATAATTTTGTTCAACCAAGAAAATTTTGAGTTTCAAGAACAGATGAAAGATCCAGAGAAGGTAGATTAGGTGAATAAGAAAGAATTTTAAATCTCAGTTCAATCAATTTTTGCTCAGCAACACGGTTTGGGTAAAATCACAATGGAACAATTTTTTTGTCATTCTAAAATGTTTTTCTTCAATTAATCTCTTAAATCTCCTCTCTAAAAGTGCCACTGGTAATGGTTTTCCCCTTCTTAAGGTAGTCAATTAGATTTCAGTTCACCTCGTTCACTGCACTGTTGTGTTCCCTGTTTCATTTCCAGTTGTAGTGGTGAATTCTTAAACATTTGGTTAATATTTGCATATGAATTCGCTTTTGCTCTAAAGTAATCACACAAGACACCTATTGTGTGTAAAGTATTTTCATATACAATTTATTACGCAAAAGCAAGTAAACTCACTATGGCCTCTCAACTTTGTCGGTCATTTCTGCCATGACAAAATGCTCATTTTGCCACACTTGAATTTGTTTACCCAAAGTTAAATGTTTTCTTAGGAAGAACACTGTCATTCAAAATGCTTGTGTTTAAGCAACTGCCAAATAAAAAAATTGGTACCAGAATGATTTCCAACCACAAAATATTAATCTGTCAAAAAACTATGCGATCACATGCACAGTTGATGCTCTGATCCTCTTTAAGTAGCAAACCAAATTGTTCATTGAATTACCCCTACAGTGCATAAAATGAATAAATTTAAGCTGATAGCTAAACCACTAAAGCATTTCGGTGCAAGTTCATTTTAATAAAAAATTTTAATTATCATACAGATAAAATAAAACATTTTCTTTATCTTATAATACATTAAATGAATTATTATCACTATCTTTAATTAAAAGTAAGATTTTCTACAAACTTGGTTACTTTTTAAGATGCAGTGCATGCTTATGGATGAACAGATGACCAAAAAAAGTTTAGAAACATCAATAGAAAAAAGGTACTCACCATACTCTTCCAAAATGCAATCCTTATCCAACAGCTCATTCATTAGTTCATGCGAATACAAACGACGCATGCTTAATAAGTGCAGTATACTAGGCAAACACCGTCTGTACTTAACAAACTCTCTCCTCCTCACATCCCTGTGCAATTCCTTGAAGATTGTTTGGAAAATGTCGGGATCGGTTTCTGGATTGTAGTCAAACATAGTCAAAGCTAGTAGCAATCTTTCCATATCTTTTATCCTCATTTTATCTGTATCATCTATGTATTTAATGACTTTATGGCTGATTTGTCGAAGAGATTTTTCGTGGAAGAACTGCTGAGTAGTTCCTGTGAGAGCTATATGCATGCAGCAAAGATTTGATAGCCGGCCAATCTCTAGTGTTACATGATCCAGGAGGTCGAGTAGCTGATCAATCTGCAGCACGTGGCATGAGTAGCGTAAAACCTGCACCACATCAAAGTTTAAAAGAATTTCTGCAAATAATTACCAACACAAGCTTACTTTCAATATTGCAGTTAAAGAAATCTCATGCACAGATGAGCTTTCTTTCTTTGTCTGCTCAATTATTGACCCCAACAGAAATTTAAAGGTAATGCGACTCTGACTTTTGAAGAAACCCATAGAAATTATAGCCAGTTGATCAGCAGTAAGCATGGAAATGTGTTTTTGCAGGATGTTCTCATAATGGAAATTAACAGAATGTTTGCGGCATACATTTATGTAGAAAAAGATATGAAGTAACTGCACCTTAGTCAGCTGCTCTGGCATCTTTGACATTCTTTCGACAAAATGTCTTGTATACTTCCCCACTTTTCCTATTAAATGTATTAATGTTTATAAAAGCAAATAAATATTCAAAATGCTGATGAAACGGCTACAGTTTATATATTTATTTACAATTCTACTTTACTTACTTTTAATATATTACAAATAACAAACTCGTCAGTTGTTTTTGCCTCCTCTTTTAGCTTGTATATTATATGTCCCAGAGTTGATCTCGACTTAAATCTTGCTTTGGCCTGTGCAAATGCATAAGCAGCTACAGCCAATTCTTTTAGACTCGCATTGTCCATGCAATTTTCAAGTGCATGCCAATGTTCAAAGAGGACATCATGCCTTTTATGTACTCTAATGTAGAAAAAAAGGTGAATTAGTTCATTCTTTGGTATAAACTTTAGCCGTTTCTGCATTTTCTCTATGAATACAAACATGTAGTCACTCATTCTTCCTAAAACATATACATCCCTGCACTAATATTTCATAAACAACAGATATGACTTACCTAATTTCAGATGATACCAACAGTCAGCCAATGCAAACTTTGTTTCTATAGGTAAGTGGGGCAACTTCCAGCAGCATAAATCGTCCAAAGCACTCCATATATCATGGTAATTGTGCTCAGTATATGTTTCACATGAAGGATAGTGCATCAAGCAATGGAGCATCTCTAATAGTTCATTGTCTGTCAAATCTTGCACTCGATCCATTAGTCCATCTACCAACTTATCGAATCGCTGATCACTAATTTTTATATTGTTCTGTACACAATAATCCAAAGCACTCTTAAAAGCTTCAACTATTTCTGTCGCCGATTTCGAGCGCCATTCTTGATCCAGCAGTCCATTGAAACCATTAGAGGTTGTAATGACCTCTTTGGGGTTACGGACTGCCAACAAATCTTTGCTAAACACCGGAATTGTTTGCAAAACGTTGTAGGCATACGAATTCTCTGTGTCTTTATACAATACGCTACTTAGTGTAGAGCTTACAGAAAATTTCCTTACCAAATTAGTTGCACATGAAGAAATAAAATTCGATGATTCAAACAGGGCTTTAGTGCAGAAATTTGAGTTTTTATACTTATTGTGTTTGTATAACATACTTGAAATTACTTGTAAATCACGATTTAATTGTATCCTTAAACGCAATCCAAGCATTTTTAATTATATATTTTGAAAATATATTATAAGGTTATGTTCAATCACAGTTCACATATTTATTTTATTCTAATAGATGGCGCGGTAAACTTAAATACAAATATTTATCATTATTAAGGATAAGATAGGGCAAATTAATAGATGAATTACTCTTGTAATAAATTATACTCAGATTACAATCGAAACACTTATTGCTCAAAGAAAACTAAATAGAGAGCATTAAAGTACAGTAATTTTGTTTTGTTCACTTTTCAACAACCCTGCACTATTTTAAATGTTTCTTATTATTAACAAAATATTACTACTTTATAACTTAAATTTATGTAAAGGTTTCGTTGAGCTTGTCAAGACCATTATTATTTCTTGACAACAATGGTAATACTTGGAAAAGAACTAAATAAGACAAAAAAAAAACAAGGTGTTTTATAATATTCTCTAATATTGAACAATTTTGTGATTAATCATAATACAATATTTTTTAATATAAACTCAAGCAGCCTTTTCAAAGTTTTATTAGAATGAATAAGAGAGGTAAGCCTAAGAACAACCTACAGTTAGCTTCTTTAGTACAAGGCCAATCTAAAAAAAACTCAATAATTAAAATAAATTACCTAGCAGTACATTATATTTGGCTATTATAATCAAACTTGTCTTTAACAACTAGTTGGCGAACTGAAACAAGAAATTCAACTGTATACAACATAGCAGCATCAAAATAAAGTGGCTTACCAATTTTCAGGAGGCATAAATAAAATGTGAGATCTCGATTTTATGAAATAAACAAGGATTAGTGAAATCACTAATGTGGCTGAACCTATAGCTAGCGTAAAACGCTCGTGCATTGCCGATGGCTTCAAGAACATCCTTACAGTCAGGTCTTTCCAAGTTGATTCAGTCCAAGAGCTGTACTTTCCAGACTTCCAGTCATAATCTGCATCATATACAATTAGTTAGCTTTCATATTATCATGTCACAATAAATTACCTTCAATTACAAAAGCAGGACTGACAGCCTCTGTGAAGTTCATTGTGGTGCGGAAACATACTGTAGAATTTAAATTATCCAGACTCTTTGACATGTTGAAATATTGGTATACCTATAATGAGATAAACTAACTACCTAAGCTTATTGTGAAGTATAAATAAATGATATACCGGCACATGAGGATCTCCTACACAGGTTTTATTTGTAGTAACAATGTCGCCTGTTAACCAGCCAAGTGTCAAGCCGATGGCATATGTCAGCAGATTTGGGACTACCGTCACACCAACATATAAGCTGTAACTGTTGTGTGGAGTTTCCCGTAATTTCTGAAATAAAACTTGTTGAATTAAACAAAATGGAGAAACCTCATATGTACCTTGCGCTGCACTGCTTGATGTACTTTACAATCTGGATCAAGCAAATAACAGTTGTATAGTTCATCGACTATTTCTAACCTAGGCTTCTCGCTGCCATTGTAATGATACTGCATAACCTCCTCAAATAAGCTGAGTGCTAACATTTCAGAAATGTTTGCCGTGTGACGCTGTATACTATTGTGCGGCATCATTTCAAGCTTATCCTCTGTTAGATTATAATAATTGTAATCAATGTTAATATAGTTGTCATAAATAGAGTTGTAGTATTTGTTGACGTACTGATGACTATGATCAGCAAGAATTAGGCCAGAAATATTTGAGCGCGCCTTGCGAAACGAATGCAAGGAAGCTGGTGGCAATGGAGAACCTTCTTGCTTGATGGTGGTAAAGTTTTTCCCATAATGATACAGCTTTTTGTAGAAACTCTTTATCTAAAATGTTAATGTTGACAAATATCAACTAAAATAAACGACTATTTTTTTTATTTTAAATTTTAGAAGGATATTGTTATTAAGCTATATTTTATGTAATGGAAAAAAATATTCATTAAATAAAAACAAAATAAGGCTACTAATTAACTTGTAGTTGTAACGTATATGATTAAATCTTTTGCCTTCTGTTTACAGGTCAAAGTTGTATATTAATTGAAAGAGCAGATTTCAAATATATGCGTATTTTTACATTAATTCACGTAGAAGAGATTAGATGATTCCAACAAAAATTTACACACACGTGAAAAAAGCTGTATAGGTATATTTAATTTTTTTAACTTTTTTGTTCATACAACATGAAGTAATGTCAAATAAAATCAAAATGTAAAAGAAATAGTGTGTAATCTAATATTATGTGTAAGCAAAGTTGACAATGAAAACATTCTTGCCAGTAAATAACTTGTGCCCATCTGTAACAAGATCAATCTTCTGAATCCTGTCATCAAAATTATAAATGGCGCTTGAATGAAAGTCATCAAGACCAAATGGCAAACTGACATATTGTCCTGATTGTACGTGTATTATAACACCTATGCCAAAGCAAACATCTATTACTGGTGCACCAGCCACATTCAGGAAAATATCACATTATATGCTAAGGATAAACAGGCACATCACTACATGTTTAGAATAATAATAGTTGCCAAATCTAGCAAGCGGGGATGAGCTAAAGAAAGTAAAGCGGCTTTGCAATAGTTAGCGAAGAAAAATTCCCTCTTCAAGGAGTTCTAAGTGTACTCCCAAACCTTGTGGGCCTATGTTAGATAAGAAATGAACATCAAATCCATCAAAATAGGATCCAATTGTCACTTTCCAACTCAAATTTGGAGACAATGAATTTGATGGCACAAAAAAACATTAGGACTGGTACAAAAATCTAATGCTCAGTTTGAATGCAGCATCCTTCTTTTGCACATGATTGATCCATATATAAAGCATAGTATGAGTAAATCATAGCTTTGTAAGTAATGGACATATTATTTTAAAACAATCACTAAGAGTGCCCATTTCCAAGTTACCTTTCAAAACGTTTCATACACTGTTTAATACAAGTTCTAACAGTGATAATGTTAACTCAAAAAAGGTTTTCTGACTTCATTGTAACTTTAAATAATATAATAGAATTTTGGAGATAAAATCAAACCCCTCATCAATAAGGTCTGTAAGTTAATCCATCCATCATATGTAAAGTGCTGCAAACGTCTGACTTTCCAGTAATGAGTACCATCAGAGAACTTGAGTAAAGTAGAAATAATTACCTATTCTTAGACAATCTTAATAAAGCCCCGATCAGAAAGAAAATGCTAAGGTTACCCAAAGTTGTGCGAGTCGCTGGTAGGATAAAGAAATTCTTTTTGCACTTATAGGTTTACGTAGACGTCATTTTAAGACTTTTGGTGCCAAATAACAATACTATTATTACATTATTTACATATATAAAATAATACCAATTAATAAAAAAGAATAGGAAGTATTAAAAAAAAAACTATAGAACTATTAGCGTCATTTCAACTATATATATGAATTATGTACAACTATCATCAAAGAAAGAATAATCAATATTTTAAATGAAAAACAACCACCAGAACAAGCAAGTTTTAGAAGTGGAGCAACCCATTACGCACTAGGAATGAGATACATACATCAACGTTTAAAACGTAAACAAGATCTTCTTTCAACCAATAATAGTAGTGATAATGAAGTGTAGTGTAGTAACAAAACCAAAATAATACAACAATAAAAGTAAACAGTGAATGAGTAAGCCAATAGGCAATCCCTAAGCGACAATAGTGTTACATGTAATCAATAGTTAACAGAACCATGTATAGCACGATGTTGCTGACCTGGTTAAATAAATTAAAAAAAAAAAAAAGTGGTTTCTCAACAATGGACAAGTACCATATTATTAACCCATTAATGGAGAAGTGACAAGAATGTAACAAACCACTACACCTAGATTTTGTGGATTTTTCTAATCGGCCAGTCAGCAGGGCGTAAAAAGTATCAAAAAGTGTACTTTTTGTCTCGATCCAGTTTCTATGCAGAAATGGGTTAATCTATGTGCGTGTTATAATACCCTAAGTTTTCTGAAGTGAACTCCATGCGCTCCTTTTTTTAAATTAACAAATGAGAAAAAAATTCGTGTTTTTTTTCACTTTTCCCCTTATATCTCCTTTCAAGTGCATTTTTTGATACTTTTACTAAACAGCAATTTTGTAGAGGATTAAATTATTTAAAAAATAAGCTGTAAAATCGAGACCAGAACATTCAGTTAAAATTTGACTCCTTTATACTCATTCTTCATCAAAATTGATGTGATCATTGTTTTTATCTCGTCGAGGTACCCCAAATTAAGTACAAAAGGATTTTTGTACATGAAGTATAAGTCGAGATAATGATGATTTTGCGAGCACAAATGATTTTGAACAAGTGCGAACAGTTTTCGCCCGAGTTGAAACGCTATATTTTAACACTCGTTTTGCAATAGATAGATTTGTACTTGATGGCAAATAATTTTTTATTGATAATGTAAGTATAGAACTCTAATATGTGTAAATTACAGCTAAATCGTTCATTAATTAAGGGCTCAGGATTTTTTCGAAAAAATAAATTATCTCGGCTTAGGACAATTTTTTTTTAAATACTCGTCTTGAAAATCGCTTTTTATATATGCAAAAGCGGATTGTGTGAAATAAATAATAATAAAGTTATTTAGTTATATACGTCACATAAAAAAAGCATTTTGTGTAGAAAACGGTATAAAATAAGTAGGCCAAAATGAAAATTTTTGGAATATTTCAACAAGATCTTAAAATTGAATAGTTTTTTTTAACGTTCTAGCCCTGTTTCAGCTAAATCAGCTGATTACAGAAAAAATTGCGCAATTGTCAACTAAGCCTAAAAAAACTTTAATAGTTAATTACTCAAAAAGTTAAAAAGCGATTTCGTTCAAATTTTGCTCACTTACTTGAATTAATAATAGCAACATTTTTTAAAATTCTCATACTCCTACATGTTTCCCTTTCGAGTAATTAATTATAGAAAAAAATACACTTACCAGGGCTTATTTTTTAGATAATTTAATCCTCTACAAAATTGCTGTGTAGTAAAAGTATCAAATAATGCACCTGAAAGGAGATATAAGGGGAAAAGTAAAAAAAAAATTTTCTTGTTAATTTAAAAAATGAAGCGCACAGAGTTCACTTCAGCAATCTTAGGGTATTATAATACGCATAGATTAACCCATTTCTGCAGAGAAACTGGATCGAAACAAAAAGTACACTTTTTGATACTTTTTACGCCCTGCCGACTGGTCTGTAAATGACGATTTCTTCAATAATTCAGGTCCTAATCCAGAAAGCAATACCAATAAAGTATGTAAGAATCCTAGAAGAATTATATAGACATTAAAGCAAAAATAGGACAAGAAACAAATAGAAAGGATTTTAGAATTAAACGAGGCATAAAATAAGGAGATTCTCTATTTCCAAACCTGTTCATGGTCACCCTAGAGCAAATTTTTCGTAACTTGAAATGGGAAAAATATGGCACTGAGATCATAGATAAAAATTTAACGAATTTAAGATGTGCCGCTGATGTAATCTTGCTATATATAGGTGTATAAATAAGTTCTCAGTTTTAGATTTCACAGGATGCAAATTACCGTTTGCATGTAACGTATTAGTCCGCCCTCTTGCAGTTTTAAAGCAATGACATTTGGTCTTTCGAAACATCATGCGATTTGGCGTTTGATGCACATAACTTCAATAATCAGCTATGTTCACGATGGCAATCACAAAAGAGCATATTCGATTTTCTATCCACTTCGCGTTTCATCTTAAGAAAAACGCTGCTGAAGCCACCGAAATGATTTGTGCTGCACATGGTGAGAATGCTGTAAGTCATGCAACGAGCAAAAAATGGTACCAAAGATTTCGCGGAGGAGAGTTTAGTCTTGAAGATCAACCACGCGCTGGACGCCCTCAAACATTTGACACGGATGAGCTGCAGATGCGTTAGGCTGGGAACTTCCCCCACATGCGGCATATAGCCCAGACATGGCCCCTTCCAATTATCATTTATTCCGGTCATTACAGCATCACTTGGCTGATATGCACTTCAAAACAGAAGAAAATGCATCGATAACTTTATCGTCTCGAAGCCGGTGAGCTTCTATCACCAGGGAATTCGCAAGCTACCTGAAAGATGGCAAAAGGTCATCGATGCCAATGGAGAGTACTTTGATACTTAAGCTTTTTTTGTTTGTTTTTAAATAAAACTTTAATTTTGCAGAAAAAAGCTGAGAACTTATTTATAAACCTATTACCTAGAGCAAACAATTACATTTGGAAATAAAACTGAGCATGAAGTAAACGGAAGAATAGACATAGATTGGAATTGTTTTTGGTCTTTAAAAAATATTACAAAAAATAGTGACATCTCTATAACTTTAAAAAGAAATGTATTTAATAAGTCTATAATATCATCTATAACATCTGGCGCCCAAACTTGGACACTAAACAAAAAGCTATGTCAAAAACTAAATATACACAAAATGAAATGGAAAAACCTATGTTAAATTTAAACCAAGTGATAGAACGAGGGTTCAAGAAATACAAAATAAAATAGGAACAAAATACGTTGTAATAATATGCAAATAACTAAAATGGAACTGGACGTAGGACTATAGCAATCAGAACGATGAGCTCCAAGAGATGATCAGAAAAAAAGAGGAAGACCTAATCAAAGATAGGAAGAATAATTCATTAACATAACTAATCAATCACGGATGATAGAAACTCCAAATAAATTCACATGGAAACAGATGAGGGGGGGGAGGCTTTTTCTAACAGGATCCAATGGCTCATTTTATAAAAAAAACTAAATATTACGGTCTTGCTTGGTGCGTGCACGTCAATTGTGTTTGGCTTGTAACAACTGCAAATTGCGTGTGTGTATCAAACTTATAGAGTTGAAGAAACACAGAGAATAACGAACAGAATTTAGAATTTAGCAAGGAAATAAGTAGGGAACGTGCCAATAAAAGTTAAAAAGCAGAAAAAGAACTAAAAAGGTTAGAAAAATAAAATAAGAAGACCCAGATAAGAGGAAGATAGCTAAAAATATTATTGCAGTATTGTCATGTTTACAAAATTTAGGTAAAAGAGAGTATGAGTAAAAAAGACGGACAAAGGGAAAGAAGAAAAAGCAACAACTGAAGAAAGGAATACCTAGTTTCAGAAGTAGCAAGCGGTTCTAAGAAAAAAAAAGGATCCAAAGAGCAGGGGATATTCGCAGTAAGCAAAAAGACAGCGAGATCACCAAGAAAGAATAACAGTACCTCGACACAACAAATATTGAGAGTAAATTATGTAAAAGAAAAGGGAGTGGAAGGAGGTTAAAGAAAAGCAATGGAAGAACTAAGAGCGTTAATTACTAATATGAGTATGGATATAAAACAGGAGTTCCAGGTATTAAGAAAGATCAAAGTTTTATAAAATAAAATTGAAAACCAGAAAAATAAATTTAAGAATTTAAAAAAGAAAAGTCAATGATATAATATTGTCATAACAGGGCTGAAGGCGCAGGATGATATCAAAACTGGGGTAGAAAACTTCATCCAACAAAAACTGTATCAAGTACCGATAATAAGAGAGGCATACAAAGTTAGCTATAATAAGGGGAAGGACACAATAGTGGTGGAGCTAGCAAACTGGCAATAGAAGCAAAAAGTAATGAGGAACAAGAACAAACTAAAAGGAGAGAAAATTTATATTAAAAACGATTTTACACCAGAAAAAAGGAAGGTACAATTTAGAATCAGAGAAATACAAAGACAGAAAAAATCTGAAGGAAAATGAACAAAAATAGGTTACAGAAAACTAACCATAAACGGGAAATTATACAAATGGAAGGATAAGACACAGGGATTGGTAGAAAAGCGGAAAGATGATTCAAAATCAAAAAATTAAGCGTAAAGTATAAGAAAAGGAAGGAAAATAGGAAGACAACAAATGCAAAAAAATGGCCAATGAAAAGGAAACCGAAAGGAAAAATAAAAAGATATATTTACATGGGAACTTGGAATGTTAGAAGACTGTACAGAGAAGGGCAACTCAAACAACTAATAAAAGAAGCGAAAAGATATAACCTGGATCTGCTAGAGCTACAACAAACAAATTCAAAGGGGGAACAATTTACAAACATAGAGGAGTACACACTGTTGAACGGAGGAGGAGAAGTTAATAGATTGGGAACAGGGTTTTTAATTAGAAAAGAAACAAAAGAAGCATTAGTAGAATTCAAAAAAATTAATGAAAGATTAAGCTACTTGAGATTAAGAGGAAAATACAGGAAAATAAGTATAATTAATATGCACACTGATGAGGAAGAAAAACAGAAATTTTATGAAGCATTAGAAATGGAGTACAATAAAATACCAAGAATTGATGTAAAAATTGTGTTAGGGGATGCTAACGCCAAATAAGGGAAAGAGGAATGTTATAAAGATGTAATAGGAGTTAATAGTAAGCACACAGAAACAAACAACAATGAGAAGAAACTTATAAATTTTGCAGCACAAAGAAGACTAAAAGTTAAAGCGACTTGTTTAAATCACAATGGGATAAACAAAAGTACGTGGATTTCCCCAGACGAGAAAACTGTAAATCAAATTGATCATGTTTTATTAGAAGAAAAAACATGTCACTAATTAAAGATATGAAATTCCAAAGAGGGGCTGAAGTGGGAAGTGATCATGTCCTAGTAAGAGTTAAATTTGAACAGCAATTTCCAAAAGCAGAACCAGCAGGAAAAGTACGTACTTCCAATTTTGACACTTAACAATTAAAGAAAAAAGAGGTAAAAAAAGACTATGAAAAGGATATACAAGAACATTTGGAAAGATCCTCCCCAAGAACCGAGATTAATTCAGAGAGGAAATTAATAAAAAAATGTAGTAAAACAGGAAATGGAAAACAAAATAAAGAAAAACCGCAACAAGGAAAGAAAGAATGGTTTGACGAAAAATGTAGAGAAGTGTTACAAAAAAGAAGAAAAAAAACTATAAATAATACAAATATGCAAAAAAGGAAACAAGTAAGACCTGTGGACAGAAAAAAAGGCAATTCCAGATGGAGCAAATAAAGACATTAGAAGAGAACTATAACAAGCAAGAAATTAGAAAATTCTATAAGACAGCAGCAAGAACAAAGAAAGGCAAACTAATAAGTGAAGAAAACAAAATACTAGAAAGATGGGTGAAGTATTATAAGCAAAATCTGAGCACTGAACACACGATACATGATCAATGAATAGATAATGGAAGTACAGAACAAGAAATAAGACCACCTACAAAAGAAGAAGTTAAGGAGATTATACAAAACATGAAAAATAACAAAAGCCCCGGAATAGACAGTATCCCTATAGAAGGAATAAAATATGGAGGAGATAAGCTAAAAGAAAGAATTCACTTGTTAATAGGGAAATTCTGGAAGGAAGAAAAGATGCCAGATGATTAGGAAGAATCTGTAATATGCTCTATACACCAAAAAGAAATCAGACCAGTTGTGAGAACTACATCCTATATCAGAACGATACACAAATTGCAAGCTCCATCAAAGCTACTAAAACTGAACATGATGACGCTTAAGAGAACAATAAATCAAGTTAAAATAAATAGGCAAGTAATAAATTTACAACTAACAGCGAGCTAAAACAAGGGGATCCATTCTCCACCACACTGTTTAATATAGTTCTAGAGCAAGTTATTAGAAAAAGCGACATTAATAGGGAAGGAACGATATTACACAATGCACATCAAATAATGGCATTTGCAGATGGTATAGTACTACTGATACGAACACAAAAATAACTAGAAAGTATTACAAAAAGACTGGAAGAGGAGGCTAGAAAAGTCGGTTAATCTTTAATGAAACAAAAACAAAATTTATCATTATGGGAAGAGCAAATCGATTCCCAGATATGTTAGGCATAAGAACAAAGGAAAGGAAAAAATATAGTTATAGAAAAGAAGACGCCATCACATATTTATTATTTCTGGCTATACATTCCATTGTGGAATTGATGCCGCTCCTATTGGAGCTCTTCAGACTTTGTTAGTGGGGTGGTTCGTCACTCCTCTCCACATCACATACTTAGGGTGTGAATTTAATAGTCAAGGGAACCAGTCAAGTAAGATAGATAGAAGAATAGTATTAGCAAACAGAAGTGCTAGTGCATTCAGAAGGATATTCAATGCAAAGACAATATCGTAGGTGAGGAAAGTGCAGCTGTATAAAACTTTAGTGAGACCAGTGTTTTGTTATGGAAATGAAGCATGGATATTAAAAGAAACTGATATCAAGAAGTTAGAAGTATGCAAATGAAATATATAAAGAGGAACTTATGGTGGTAAAGAAAAACGAAAGATAGAGGAGAAAAAAGAATACCAAACTTCAAGAACTATATAAGGGGCTGGGAATCATAAGTATAGTAAAATTAAATAGAATGAGATGGCTGGGACATCTGGAACGAATGGGAAGGAGAGTGCCAAGGAAAGTTTTCAAAGGTGAAGCAGAAGGACGAATCTATAGAGCGCTACATCTGATATATATATATATATATATTATACACACACACACACACACACACACACACGCACGCACGCACGCACGCACGCACGCACACACACACACACACACACACACACATACCTGAGGATCATTATCTGTCATGTAAACATGTAAAGCATTGCTCCTCGTGAGTTGGCTCAACTCCACAAACAAACTGATGTTCTCTACATGTATCAGTGGCATGGGGTACTTGATATATGGATCGATCCTCATGGGAAAATCATCTTCTTGCATGTCGTAGACCATGCGTTGAGAACCAATGTAATCATATGCCTCTCCATTAAATAACATAAACAAAATATTCTTATCTACAAACAAGAATTAGATAAATCTTTATATTGTAGCAATATAAATTAATCACCATAAGTAACATTTGTTCCAACCATTCGTTTCAACAGATCGGCAGTTGCCAACAGCGTCACAAAGCCTGTGATCGGACTGACAGCCCCTGGATAACTACCATGGAACATCGAAGTTGTATCTAACCGAGCAGCTACAACAATATAATTAACTGCTTCCTGCTTTTCTGTTATATTTTCCAAAGGGAAAAGAGATGCCCAAATATTTTCCCCTCCCAAGGGGTCGCAAAACTTCACAGGATTCAAATTTGTTTTTGAATTGGAGCGTCTAATGCATGTCGGCGTATCAGTGGTAGCGTACATGAAGGCATCCAACTCAACCGCACATAATGATCGGGTGTATTGTTCTTCATATGAGAAGTTGTTGAACTTGTTGAAGCAGTCGCGTACCTTCTGCAGGTCCTCATTATTATCAATGTAATAAATTGGAAAGGGCAAATCATCATGCAAAATACCGCTGCCTGGTTCATTCCATGGTACACTGCACGTGTCCTCTAGATTAAAATGTGAGTTCGGGCATGCCAGCTCGTGAGAATATGACTTGCTGAAATGGGTTGTCTGATTGTACAGTACCACCCCAGACACCTTCTCGCTGTTTTGCATTTGCTTGATAGCGCCAGGCGTCAGCAAATGAACCGGCATGACTGGCATGTAGTCCCCTGCATTTCCATGTTTCAGAATAAAGTCCAAATCGATCGAATTTTCCAAAAAGTGAATCACCCCAGTCGATCCGTCACGTTTTGCTGTAAAACACGACTACAATAGTACTGTAAAAACAAAGTTACTGCACTCACATGAGCATCCGACTTGGCGAGTTGCATTGAGCCTGCGAAAGCAGGACATTTTGCCATCGAAGTACTCGTACATTTGGTCTTTCGTCCGCTCTCCATATCCTGCGGTATTTTTAGAATTAATTTACCCAGTACAAACATAACCTTATTTGACAGCAATATTTTTCGTAACTTGCAATAAATAACTAAATAAGGTGTTTACTTACCAAAAGTTATTACACTACACTTCAATAACAACAATAATGTAAAAGCTAACATTTTATTAATGATTCACGTTACACACACATCGCAATTACAAAATATCTTGGCTAAATGAAAATTGTATATTTGCAGTGTTTCCAAGAGTCAAGAAATTTATTACCCTGGACGTCCCTTGTGCACATGCTTGCTTATACGCTAAATGATAACGGTACTGTTCTCAATTCCTAAACATTTACATATTTTATATATATTATATTTTTACTTTTGGAAAATGTAATAACAAGCATAGCGAGAAATTATTGATGTACAATTATTTGTATTAATTTACCAAATTAATTATTTGTTGTTGTGTTATAATTTTTCAAGTAGATTACACTACAACAACACTGAATTAATCAAATTCAAACAGTTTATATTGGCAGTAATTTAAGCAGGAAAAAGATTTACCAATAATTTAGTATAAGATAATCGGTCAAGAATCAACGTGCAAATGTTTTCCTAATTTACATACTGTAAGAATTTATTTACTTATTGGCATTTTAACTTTGTCATTTTCAATAACCAGGAACAATACCCTTATCATTTAGCGTAGAAGCAAGCATGCGCACAAGGGACGTCCAGGGTAATAAAATTCTTGACTCCTGGAAACAAATATAATATTTGTGTAGAGAAATTTAATACCACATTTTAGTTATATTTCCGTCCACTGCATAATGCTAGTATGCACACAAATCAATGGCGTAACACCAATATATGACTAAAGTTGATTGAAATTCCCATTCATATATCATTAAAATTATATTTAATTCAAATTCAAGGGACTTTTTTTTTGTAAATGGATAATATATTTATTTAAGGTAATGAATAATCAGTAGACTTCACTGTGATAAATGAAGATATTAATTTAAAAAATTGCGTGTGAGCTTTGAGATCTTGTATCTATTTAATAACTAGTCGTACTAGTCATCGAGGCCGCTGATAGTAAAGTATATTAAAGATTTGATAATCAAGTTTCTCAGACTTCATTTGTACAGTGTAATAAAATCGTAAGTATCTTATTATGATTTTTTGTCGTTTGATCAAGGTACTACCATTAATTATCCAACATAGCCTTATTAGTGGAAAAGTGAGTCGCAATATTTAAACTTGATCCTTTCCTATTAACATTAAAATTCAATACAACTCAAGAAAATTCCCTTTATTTTAAAAATTCGCAAAGGCACAAATTTTCAAATTAACAAACAATAATAGTAACAACATAATTAAGTGAACGCGCATAAACAACCAAACTTTAACCTACACAACACAACAGAAACAGTGAGCTGCAATTGACCTGCTTCGACAGCTTTGGCTTCAAGCTCTCTCAGCTCTCGATACTTAGAGCTAATCTAAAGCAATAAAAGGAACACAACTGCATTATGATGCTAAACCTAATGGCGAAAACACAAAATAAACACAACAAGGAAGAGCTTCTACATGTAAATATCTAAAAAGCTAATTAACAACTAAGGGGTCTAAAATCGCCTTAAGAAATGTAACCCTTATAAAGTAGCAGCACACGGACACGCCTTTTAGTGAAAACTGCGTCCTGGTCCATTGAGCTAGCCTAAAACTATATAACAATAACGATCTTCAACATTACAAAACAAACTGATTATTCATTTACATACCTAACAAGGTGTATGAGATAAAATTAAGTATTAATCAAATGGGAGCTTTGCGCAGAGACTGCAGCGACCGACACCGGCATTGTGCGCAAAACTGTCCTCCTCGAAATGCTCAGTTTATTATTACACTTACAGTTCAGTCTATTTTATCATTTTCAACACTGCTGTGCTTCAAACTTCTGGGCGCCCTTCAACAAGTCAACAAAAGGAAGACTCCCTTACACAAATAGGTACATTTAAACAATGGCATATTGCTTATTACGTTACAAATGAACCACATCTAGAATCAACTTTCATAAAGAATGTCTGAGACCGCTGCGACTTACGATGCTTGATACAACTTTAAAACATGTTATGAAAATATGTCTTCTGCGAAAGATAACGAAGGCTTGTTTATTGAGTATATTCTCTCCACGTTTGGGCTCACTTTAGAGAAGTCGTAGGCCATGCTGTTTGACTCTGATTGACCGCCACCTCAAAGTGACGGCGCTCGCCTTAAAAACATATCACAATAAATCACATTCATCAAGTTTATATGATGGATAATGCATCCTACAATAGTGCAACTTTCAGTTGATAGTTAACAAATATTACAACAGTAAATTAATACTCGCTTGAATGTAATGTTAAATGGTCAATGTAAATACAAAAATCAACAGAATTTTGTTGACATAATAAGTAGGAGACACAAGCCAATTTCGAAGTGTGTAAGATTTTTACACAAAAAGTTTGTTTTCATCACAAAAAACCATTAGATGATTCAACAGCACTAATTTATGGTTCATTTAGAGAATGAAAGATACTCTTGAAAATCTAAAGCAAAAATGACATATCTAAAGGTATTAAAAATACACAAAATTCTGCTTTTCAAATTGAAAAATGTAGCGAAATCTATTTTGTCCATTAGATTTGAATGTAAAGTGAGCAAACGTGCTGGAGATACTTTTATATATTTGCATGAAGCAGAATTCTCAAGACACCGATTCGTGCGTTCACATTTAACAGCATTAAAACAACAAAATCTGAAAACAGCGTGTCTTTATAGGAAAAAATAAACTATGAAGTACGTTCAACACACAAACGCTCGAAAGTAATAGAAAAATAGACATCGAGTCTTAATCTTACATGATACTACAACATATCGCTCGATAGGGCAGATTCCCGTGTCTCGGGAAGTTGAGGCTGCGTTGCTGCTCCGCTATTTCAGCCCGCAGCTGCAAGAAGTCTTCATTTTTTCCGTATTTGCTTTCGTAGATCTCCAAGGCCTCTTCGCCTTCTTCGACGTGGCCATTAAGATGCGCAACGCTCTGCGCCGTACCTTTGATTTCCTTTACATTATAATTTGGCAGATTATTACATTTTGATAGATTGCCTTTTTGGCCGATTTCGTCCTCCCAACAGTCGAGTAAGTCCTCGTCCATGTTTTGCTTCGACAAGGCACTCCATATGGTGATTTCGTCATCATGAGTAATTTCACCAGCAGGTTCACACCCTGAACGTGCTTCTGTAGCATTTACAGCACGATGAGAAATAGGTGACGACTCCCTGCTGATAAATTCAGCAGAACGAGGGTTTCCAAGTATTTGCTTCGTTTTCTCTAACTCAGTTTCACAGAACTCCTTGTAGATGGTGTTTGGGCTCTTGAGTATTTCCACATCCGGTGTATTTTCGCGCGTCCTGGTCATCCACTCTTTTACTGCCTGGGTGATGGGATAGAACTTGTCCTGTTTGGGTCTCCGGAAGCTAAATGTAGTGGAAGTAGTGGTTAAGTTTTTTGACTCTTGCTCAATTCTACCTTCCTCACCTTCTACCTGTAGAATGTCCTCCCTTTTGCGCTTGCTCTTCGTTTTCTCGTCGTTTTTTGGTTTGTTTAGATCCTGTGAGAGGGTTACAAAATCTGAGCTGACGAATTCAGTCATCTCAGGATTTTCTAAAAAAATGCCCGACTTGGAAGTGGAAGGCTGCGGATCTATATTTGGTAGAGTAATATTGCAAAATTGCAAATCAATTGTATTTTGCTGTTGAGTTATTTTGTTGTTCGTTTTTACAAACTTTAGTAACTGTGTGGTATTTTTTAAGACTTTACCAAAACTTGACGACATATTAGTGGCATCATTAGTTTTACTGTTTGTCGATGACCAATAAATCGCCTTAAAGAAGTCGTCGTCAACTGCGTTTATGTTCATTGCTCGGATTTTCTCTTCCAAACTGTTGTACATACCTTTTTGGATAATTCGATCCAGTTCTTGGGATATTTCTACATTTGTTTTTTGCTCAAATTCTTCCAAAATGGAATTCTCTAAAAGAAACTCGTAGGAATCGTCTAAAATATTCAATGTCGTATTTGAGCTGGATGTTGATTGTGTTTTTGGTAAAGGCGCTAATGATTTAAGAGGTTTCTTCTTTTTCTTCTTGTTTTTCTGATCAGGTATTCCAACTAAAACAACTTCATTTATAAGTTCTTCATTGTGATCATTGCTATTGCTTGATAGATTCTCCAAAGTAATGGTTGTTGAAGTTTGTTCCTCTGATTTTATATTCTCATTTTGTGTTTCTGGAATTATTATAGCATCATTCGACAGGGGTTCATCAAGTTGCACTTCTTTGGCTGTTTGAACCGTTTCATAAGGCTGCTGATTTTGTGGTAAATGGAAATCGTCACAGCAAGTTTCCGCTTTTTCTTCTACTATTGACTTTACTGGTTCACTGTCTTCCTTTGGTTTAATGATTTCGAGGTCTGCATCAGTGATGATTACTCTCTTTGTATTATTTTTGTGAGTTTTCTTCGTTTTTTTTCTTTTCTCTGTTTTTATCACTGTTGCAACTTTCAGTGGTGGTAAGTCAACCTCGTCACTCTTGGAACATTCGCCTCTAATTTTCACATCTCCATTTGTTGTAACCATAAGCGCCTCTTCCATCACTTCTAATTTTGGAGTAATTTTTTCTTCTAATTTTGGTAGTAGTACAACATCTTCCAGCAAATCGACATCAAAACTCTCAAAAAGATGGTCGTCGTTCAAAGCTTCTTCCTCTTCATGGCCTTGCTCATCAACAGAATTTAGCCCTTGGCTGGGCTTATTTTTCCGTTTTTTCCGACTAGAAACTGCAATCCATTGGTTCTGTGCTCGTTGAACTTTTGAAAATGACTGTTGAGGTTGGGTTTGAGCGACTTTCTGAATAGCGTGCTTTTCAAACCTCGGACATCTGCTGTTGTAGCCCAAACTTTTTGTTATATTCTTTACAGAGTCTAATTTCTTTTTCAACTTGTCTGAGTAATTATTTTCTAGCTTAAAGTCTTTAGTCATTGAGCAATTTTCACTTGTCGAATTATTTACATTATTTACAACGTTTTGATCGTCTACTTTTGTACCTCCAATCAAATCTTTATCAGGATCTGTTATTCCATCTTCAATTACCTTACTAGCAGATTCGTTAAAATATGCTTTTTTAACCTCTGCATCAGAAATAAGATTTTGCTTTGATTTTTGGCTACGGAATCTTTTGTCATTTTGATGTTTATCTAAACTACGCTGGTGATACTTGCTTGGTACATAGAGCTGGCCGTTTTCCTGAGTATACTTATGTGCAAATCGCATACGCTGAGGCGGGAACGGCTTGGCAACATTATACTTGTTTGTACTACTTCTTCGCTTGTTCTCAAAGAATCTCTGCTGCTTTGCTGCTTCCTCAAGCTTGGACACTATCCTAGCGATATCTATATCGTTTCTCGGCATCTTTTTTATCGGCTGATTCTCAATCTGGGTGGCGTTTTCCGATTCATTTGTAGACTTCTTTTCTTGACCAGCGTTAGCTTCAGGAGGTTTTGAAGATTCTAATGCAGGGTATCCCTCAGTATAAGTCTTAGATGGCATAAAACTGCCATTAGGAACTAAATTAATATAATTGGGTATAATCTTAGGATCCTGGGCGGGCATGAAGTTAACAGAAATGCCGGGGGTCAGAAAGTGCGGCTGTTGTACGTCGCCGAGGTGACTTACGAAGGGAATTGGGAAGAAGTTCGATGGGATATTTAGGAAATGGATGTTGGGATCGAATGGAAGTGCTTCGGGCGGACGTAACGTCCTTGGAATGAATTCTTCGGCGTCGGGTTTGAGAGAGTACGTGATGTTGGTCGATTCTGGAATACTGTTGGGTTCGCTCGTTTCGGATTCTTCTTCTGTCCGCTTCTCCGATCCCTTCAATAAACTCTGAAGAAGCATATTTTGGGCATCAATTGATGATATTGGAGCTGCAGTCTGTTCTTCATTGTTTTGAGTTGTCGCGGGCTGCACAAAGTTTTGAGTTTCGTTCTTCAAATCGCTGCCGGGTTGAGGTTCCTCTTGGACTTCTGATCGCTCGCCTATTAGTTCCCCATTGGTCAGTATCAGCGGTAGAGTTTGCTGTAGAACCGAGGGTTGCTTTTTGTGGTCGAACGGCTTGTTCTCAACGTTGTCTTCTGACGGGCTGAAGACTTCGTCCAAGGAGTCGCAGCCGTCCGTATCCTCCGAGGTAGCGTCGCCCTGGACGGAAGACTTGGACCTCGAGATTTTCCTGCGGCGGCGCTTCTTCACCTTCTTCGCGTCATCGGTGGTGTACTGGCCATCTGCCGGGCATAAACAGACTCAATTAGAGCAAGCGCAAAAATGTCACGCCGCTTGCAAAAGCTAAAGAGACGCCAAAATAGCGGTATAAAGAGTAACGACTTGCTATGCGAGTTATTTGTTGTGGCCATCAGTGTGCCAACTATGCAGCCTCACTTAAGGAGTTGTTTCGTAACTGAGCACTTACTTGTGAGAGTACAGATCCCGTTGTAACAATAGGTGGGGGGCTGCACGTAGCTCTGATTGAACACTGGGGTGTTGCTGAGGCACTCGCCAGTGCCGTTCTGCACCGGCTCCTGGCTGGCTTCTTCATTTTGGGGGCTCGTCGACTCCGTCTAATGCGATACCAGAATTAGCTTTGGCTTATATAACGTCATGTAAAATAATGGTGATGTGCACGACCCCAATTACTTTTTAGTGGAATGAGATAGGGTGATATTAAGAGCCTTATAAAACACGGGCGCTTGAAAAGAATAAAGTTCTGCCAAGATTTTGCGGGTTATAAATTAAGCCGACAACTGTTTGGGCTAATGTGCCAGAAACTACAATATTGAACGGAATGGTTGACAGAAGCTAAAAATAACAGCGCGATGAATGCTTGACGATGAGATATCGCATTTAATTTTTTTAAGTAATTAGCTGCTTTATGCGATGTTTTATTTCCACACTTAATCTGCAGGAAAAATTAAATCTAAAGAGAAATACAACCAGCTATTTCTTAATAGTATCTGATTATTGGAATTAACCTTGAGAAACAAATATCATTACGTAACACATATTTTTTATTGTAATAAGGGAATTCAAGTCGCAAGTTGGAATCCGTTGGGTTAGCTTCAATGATTTTCAAAATTGATGGTTTCAAGGTACAAAAGAAAAAATACAAGAACACTTCAGATAAACTTCAAATTTATACATTTCTGTTCCACTTGCCAATAAAGAAATAAAATTGGATTGGAAATATGTAATATAAAATGGCGAAATGCTAAATTTTAGATATTTAATTGCAAGTAGTAGCATTCTAAACTAAAAAGGATTCCCTTACATCAATTTAGGTATCTTTAAAACGTTTTCGGTATGGCTGTAATATCCAATTAAAGCAGACTTTGCGTCAAAGCAACGCTAGACCATCCGTTACGCATAAACTGCTCGTTAAATTGTTAAAGATCAAGGCACCCCAGCGGCCGTTATCAACATGAAATTGCGTCTGTATTCTGCCAAGTCACATTACTAAATTACGAATGCATTTCTAATTATGCAATTTGTTTTCGCCGACATGCTTCTACGCAAATGCTTTTCTAATAGACCGAGAATTGAGAAGCTTTAATTGATTTTGACATAGAATTTGTGCCTTTCTAAGTTGTGTTAAGGCTAATAGACATTGATGTCCAGATCTGTTCAGCATTCTACAAGGAGTATATTTGGTGCCTTCATCTCAAATCTGTAATTATCGTGTGAAATCGAAGACAGGTGATTATTGGGGTATATTATGTGCTATGAACTTACATAATCTTTAACGATGGATGTAGTTAAATTACAGCCAAAAGCTTGGCAAATTTTAATTTGCAATTTACAGTTCAGTAGAACAAATGGCGCCATACAGATTAAACATTTTATTAATCAAAAATAAACCGAAAGTAATAACAATAACTTCTATAACTATCTTGCATTTCGCGCTTGTGACATGTTTTGTTTTTGTTGCTAGGGGTAAAAGATGCTCATATCCAAATTTTCACTTCCTCGATGTTTTTAAATTTCCTACCATAAAAAATTAGGCCATTAATCCGAATAAGTAGTAATTTTATGGTGAAAGCTCAACATTGCATCAAATTCCCGAATTTTTGGTCTTTGTTCTTTGAGTTACATGAGCAGAATTGTTACCCTGTTATATCAATACACACTTTTTGTTTATAAAAGCAAGATAGCGACAGGTCAAAGTGACGTATAGACGTTCTACTTGAGCAGCTAATGTACTACAGTCACGTTACACCCATTCGGAACCAATTGAAAATTGGTGTTTAGCCTAGATTTAACCATTGGTTACACACGTGTGCATTACGGAAGAAGATCCATTTTTCGTTACACCAACAATTCGTTTGATGAATCCATCATTATGAGGAGTTGTAAGAAGTCGGCGACAACTTTTAACTTTTTTCTGTGCTTATGTTGATGATATTGAGATGAAATCATGTAGTACAATTATATAACCCTTTCACATCTTTACAAGTGCAATGAGTTGACAATGTACTAATTATTTTAAAGCTCCAACTTCACTTGATAGCTTACGTGTTCTTGCTATCGGTTTGGCTTCGATAGATTAAGCTTTGCTTAATAGACAGTTGAAACCACACTTTTACTGTAGTATAAATGACAACGAGGATTTCATAAGGCACCTTCTCTTGCAACAAAATCTGTCGAAATAGTGTATCTCTTAACGCCTGCTCAAAAAGACGAGACATTTTGGAACAGACAGAGAAAGAAGAGAACAGGTAGTTAAAACGAATTTAATCATAGCAACGAACAGCATAGAACATACCATTACATACAAACATAACAATTAAGAGATTATGGACTTTGTGCGCTGAAGCTCATGTCCACCATATCTGAGCAAACATTCCTGCAGGTGTCGAGAGACATTCCACTGTCCGATTTCTTCGAGAATCCTTTCTTTTAATTCTTCAATTGTAGCAGGTCAACTGTGCTCTAAAGGTGACCCTGAAAGAAAAAATCGCAAACCATCAAGTCAGATAATCTTGGACGAACATGGCTTCAGTAGAGATATGCGTAATAAAGGAGGTTGTTCCGTCTTATTGAAATGAAAAGATATTACAATTGAAAAATCCGCAAAGAAATCGACTATTTATATAATTCCTGTTGTCTTATTGTCCTTATCATCAGATACTTTGATAGCCATACAGCAGGAATTTCAGAATTCTGTTATAATTTTCTTTATCGATCTTCCCTCATCAGACAAGTTAATTCCAATTATCAGAATATCATGAAGAGTGGAGTACTTGCGAGCAAATGTTTGCTACGGAATTAGCACGCTAAAACACTGGTCGAATCGCTCAAAGTACTTTTGCTTAAGTCGATGAAGCCTCCCACTAGGAAGTGTCGGCAAAAACGCAGCTGCAGCAAAAATTTCCCAACATACGCTGACAGCGTCCAAAATAGCTACTGATTTATGGTGATTCTCACCCGGTCCTAGCGAAAATACCCGCCGCCTTTTTATTTCGGGCAGGCGAATTGTGGACGAAAGGCACCAAAGCTCCGACTAATTGCATGTAAAAAATGACGGAGCGAATTCGAAGAAGCGCTACCAAAGTAGAGTTCTGTAAATATGTTTGCCTTCACATTTCGCTTCAGAATAACCTAAACTTCCCGTTTTCATTAATGATAAAGAATCTTCTCTTATCTGAAATTTTAAATCTTAATCTTTGGTAAAAATTTTTTCGCTGTGCGTCCAGAAGATTTCAACTGACTCATATTTAAATAAGCCTTTTAGTTCCACGGGGAGATGTTGCGATTGAATAAACACCAATAACGCACGTGTGTATGTATGAGGAGGTTAGTTCGATATGGGTTATATTTTTTATTTTCCCCAGACATTCGATAGAATCATGTTATTGGGAAACCAGCTATTTAAATAGCATAAGATGTTCGGTACGGGATGAAGTAAGATCGAAAATTTAACGCACGTGCGTCGCGTTCGAATTGGCAAACTTATTAAGGGCAACTAGTGGCTGGAAATTAACAACATATGCTCTAAAGTAGATATTAGTCAAGGTAGTACCCATTCAATAATCAATTGAAATCTCATAGAAGCCCTTTGTTCGTTAGGAGAGGTGGGAGGACTATTGCATTAGCTATCGGTATTTAATAAGACTTTTTATTGCTACGTTCAATAATCAAAATTGCAAGGACTCCAAAAGGATAGGGGGATTAGAAATCACGCAAATGTATCGCGCTAGTTATGGGGAGGGTGGGGAGTATTGTAGTGATAGACGTTTACAGGATATTGACGTGTGATAAGTCCACCATTACTCGGAACAATTTTATAATGGTAAACGTAAGATGAACGTGCACTCACCATAGCCAAATCCATTTTTTTATTATTACAAAAACTTACTTTTCACTGACTTCTTAAGCAAGCGAAATACAATTAATTCTCAATACTAGCGAGATTTATTATTTAATCCAGTCAGAAATGTATTTCTTCTTCAAGACAACGCCTACCCCCATATCGCCGCCATATCTTGAGCCAAATTGGATCAAACATATTGGGCGACAGTGGACCATTCTCCTTATAGTCCTTAGGACCATGATCTGTTCGGACTACTCAAGGATGTCTCAGAAAAGCAGTAGTTGAAAATCAACAATTGACTATACGACTAACCGACGTTTTTTACAAATGTGGTATCAAATCATTACCCATTCGCTGGATCAATTGTATCAAAACAGGGAGATAGGGATATGTGGAAAAATAACCTTTTGTGTATTGTCATATCTCGTTTCAATAAAGTATTATAACAAAAATCTCGTTTAAATTTTATTTACCCACATAAATTTCATTTTATTATTTATCATTTCTAGGTATGTTTCATTAGGTTAGTGCACAATTTAAATTCGCTTGAAAACGTATTATCATTAAAAAACTTTAATAACAAATATTTACTATTACAGAAATCGTGAGCTATACAAAGCTTAGATATCGAAAGGTGTGGCAAGGCAATTCTGCTTTAAAGTGTTCAGTTTACAACCCTCTCGGATCAATCCTTCAGCAGCACCTTCGCATTCCAACTAAGCGATCGATTACCAGCTAACCTGTGTATTTAAAGAAGGTCAAACCGAATTCCCTAGGATAACATTAATGAAGTCGATATATATTAGAAAGTAGAAAGGTGTACAGGGGTTGAACAGATCTTTACATTAACAAATTTTTATATTGTTATTTACTTATTCTATGAAATGAAATATAGTGATAATCTTGTTACTTACATTATTGTATTATTATAATTAGTTTTTAATGTTCTAACGTAATGTTTACCAGAAGTAGTCCCACTAATCTTAACTGAAGTTATCTTTCGCCTATAGCACCTATTCTTTAGATTATCCCGCTTCTTCTGGATTTATTGAACTGTAAAACGAAGCCGAAGCAATACTATGGTACCTTACTTATCAATCTAATGTTTTTGACATGTCAGGAGTGTTTGAAACACAACCACAGATATTTATGTAGACATCTATAGAATTACCCTATGTTTTTACATTTTCTGAAGAATAGGACAACTAGATTCCTTTTCTTTGTGAAATTAGTACGTATGTGAGCGGCTGAGATAGAATTATAATTAATCTTTCTAAATCATTTTAAGATCTTCAACTTCCTTCCGCAAGTATTTGTGATTATTCTTTGTTATAACCAGGAAACAACAAAGAAATATCTTAGGCTGCCGGTAGAAGAGACTTTCAATAAGCACTTCCGCACAAACTGTCATTCTGATAATCTAGAGGATGCTTCTATAGAACATATAATTCTTAAGAAATGCTATACTGCAAATTTTCGCACTAGATGTTAAGAAAAATCCAATTAGGAAAAAATGTATCAATCGCACCAGTAACTGAGCATACAATTTACTACTAGTGTTAATTTTGATTATTCATTTAGCAAATCTAATTCATCTTTCTCTGTAATTATAAAAATATATTTAATTGAATTATTAAATCGAAAATAAAAAACGATATGGATATTTTTGCAACATACATTGAAGTAGTAAAAATTGCCGTATTATTCAATCTAGACAGAAAGGTAGTTAAAGAGGTGAAGAGAGAAGGGGTAGAGATGGAGAGAAAAGGAAGAAGAAAAACTTTCTGTGAAAGACTAATTTTTTTACAACACATCCAGACGAATAACACTTATCATTTCTGACACATAGATCTTTAAGTCTTTCATATAACAGTATTCATGTTCAAGATGAGCAGTGGCGTTTTATGAATTGATCAGCTTTCAAATATCTGTGGAAAGATCATTACAATATGCGTATTGTTCGAAATAGCTATCCCTCATATTATTACCTGATGTCATTTTGACTTGTGCATCCCCAATATAAAAGTACTGCTGGATAGTCAATCAAGTAGTACTTAAATTTTCCATTTTAGTAATTATCTATTTTATTAATCAATTTACAACATGATTATAATTTCTACAGAAAAATTGACGGTCCTTAATAGATAACAGATTTTAGCCACGACCAGAAATTTCTCTTGTGTGGCATTTACATTATCGTTTTTATTATTTATCATAAAAAAATGTAAGAATTGAAACAAATCCTAACTTAACGACAAATTTAAGAAACTAAAGTATCTTTTGGTATTACAAATTAACTACTTCAGTCCCTTTAAGTCATTTTAATTCGATTTTTGTCATTTATATTACATACCCGACTTACAACATGAGCAGACTTAGAAGAAACTATTTAGGACAACGACTGTTTTCAATCAGCAAGTTCTGTGTTTATTTTCATTGTGCGTTTGATATTGTTTGATTCCACTATAAAACACTCTTTGAGAAGCGCAACTCTCGTGTTACATCAAATATGAAACTCTTACACCGCTATATCTACGTGATATTGTACCGAAGAAGATGTCACTAGAACATTCGAGAAACTTTTATAATGTTTTAACTGAACATTATTAAAAAATATTTCTATTTTGAATGTCATTCAGGTTTCATTTATTTTTCCTTTATTAGTTTCAACTTTAATTTAGCAGTCAGTCACTATGAATTGAATTTTTTCATTCGTTTCTTTTTTTTCTAATTTGAAGTTTAGCCGGCATTCTAACTGAGACATGTCTAATGGCATGTATGCCATTTATTATGAGTGAGAAATCTATAACCATTGTTTTCATAGAACATGAAATATCGGGCTGTCCTTGCCGGAGTTTTCGCTAGTGTTCGAAAAACCACCCAATTACGTTCTTCTTTTATTCCTGAGATTTTTTTAAATTATTGCTTTAAATTCTATAATTTATATATATATTATATAATATCGTCCTGTTTATGTACCCGTTTTAGGCTTCTATACATTAAAATGAGAAGCCTTATGTAGAGAGTAATGTCGTCTGTCCGTCCGTCTTTTTATTTTTCATTTTTGATCAAGGCAGCTTCTAAGCTGGAGACAAGTTTCTATTTCTGTTATTTCTGACATCTGTCACGCCTTATAGTTTTTCAACGAACTTAGAAAGTTGGTTACTGAATTCTATATGTCTGTCTGTCAGTATGTCGGTCCGTCACAAAATTTGAGATTTTTTAAAATTTTAAAATGGATTCTTATAGGAAATTTTACGCTGATTTCGAATTCGAAATTAAAAAAATTCTATCTCGAATAATTTTCGAGATATTCGATTTCGAATTTCGGGAAAAAATTTCGACATTACGATTTTAAATGTGATTCTTATAGGAAATTTTACGCTGAATTCGAAAATGAAGCCGAAAAAATTCTATGTCGAATAATTTCCGAGATATTCGATTTCGAATTTCGGGAAAATTCGAAATCGAAATCGAAAGGTCTTTTTAAGTTCGTTCTGGGATTGCTTACAAAGCAATCTCTTCGCCGGCCCCATGTTTTTTTATCTGCGATAGATAAAGAAATAACATTTTTAGTATTCAACTAAGGAGGACCATAAGTCAAGTCCAGGCGCCAAAAATCAGCCTGATCGGAAAATCTCGAGACCGGTTTGATCGGAAGTGGCCACAAATTTCTATTTATGTATAAAAGTCCCGGACATCTGTGGAACCGTCCACGTCCGTACTTGTTAACTACAGCGGAGCTTATAGTAAACAGTTAATGAGATTATCATCCTGTCTGTCTGTCTGTGTGTCTGGAGACACTAGAACTTCCGTTCTATTCAACGGATTCACTTCAAATTTGGCATACACACATCTTAGATCAGTACCTTTCATGGGATTGCTTTTCAGCCAAATCGGTTAACGGCAACCGAAAGTGACCGTTATGATTTCGCACCGCTGTAGAAAGTTTCCTTTACGGTATTACACCGTTCTTGTTTATGTTTGAATTGTCCTTTTACTGATTTTCGCTCAGTATATGTATAGTTGTATTTATTGTTATTTATTTTAAACTAAATACCTCTATAATTAATTTAGTTACTGTACTATTTACTTTTTGCTATTTTTTATGCAGTTTGTCCTTGTTAAACTCCTTTTAACGACTTGTTTTCTATATTGTACACGTTTGTTCTGTTCTCCAAATTTTCCACTGTGGCATTTAATATTTTTTCGCAACCACTTCTGCGGGTTTTATTTCCTACTTAATACCTCTTTTGTTTTTGTACTGCGTTCCTTATTTTTTCGACATTTGCTACCATTAACCCTGCTTTATCAATGTTTGCTGTTTTGGTAATACCAATGCACTAGTGTCATCATCGCCTTCCTTTTCCTCTTTATTAGACTATTTTTTTTTATTTGTCGTAGTTATGATTAACCAATGTAACCCAAAACTTTAGTTTAACAACCACCTAGAAAATCGTTGCCATTTGCTGGCAGCTCTTCAGGATTTGCCTGCTGCTTTATGAATGTCTGTAAAAATGGCAATAAATAGCAGTACGACAATTCTGCTTGTATATTACTAGCTATCAGTTGGGACACTCTGTTCGTTTACACTTGACACATCAATACAATCAAGATTAGTCACGTATAGCGTGGTGCCGTAAACATCACTTTTGGTCACAGGAATGGTACTCGGTGGTGATTTTTGACGAAGCCTGTTTCAAATGTATTACAACAATGGCCGCGTTCATGTGTCGATCTCCTGGAAAACGTCATCAAGAGGAAGTACACGCAGCACCTAACCTCGGGATTGTGGTATAAGGAGCTGTCAGTTACGAAGAATGATTAAGTTACTGCAGATATGTAGAACCTTTACTCATGTTCCCTATATTAGTAATGTAATTTGATTCCTAGTCTAATATTTCAGTAAAGCAATGCTTTTTGAAGAACGTGAACGTTAAATTTATCTCTTACTGCAGACATTTCAAATTACAAAGCATTGCATTGGTTTCTACTTTGTGTTACACTTTTTGACTATAAATATATAAACTTGTTGCTTTTTAATCCTAATTAAGCGAACGTTATTGTAATCAAAAAAATGAATATCAAGTGAAAAAGTGGTAAAATTTCAAACTTAAACATTTGTTATGAGTAAGACGTGCTCAAGTTTAATTTTTTTTCTAATGGGGGTAGCGGTAGGTGCAAGTTCTACCATAAATAGTAGTATTAAAACGTAGATTTTAAAAAAGCAAATTATTAATTGCTTACCAAAGACTCTGTACTGTATCTTTTGGACTTGGAACTCGGATACTCTGGATAGCAAATGGAGGCGTTGTACACAACCAACGGGAATGGTTCAAAACCTGCGACAAACAACAAATCTATCAATCGCAGATAAAATAACTCATGATAGCATGCCAATTTGTCCAAATGTTTACCGCTGGCAGCACTCGACGCCGTATAAATGATGGACGGCCTATGCAAGTTACGGGGGCAATAAGCGTGATATAAGGCGGCGACAAATGTACTCGGCAAAACAAACACAGAACAAGACGGGCGGTCATTTAATTCGCTAATGCCAGCTCGCTAGATTAAATGGCACGTCTCATTACTAAATTAAACTGTTATTGAGCTATCGCCAAGCAGATAATTGCGGGCGTCGGTTCCGGCTTTCAATTATAGCCAGATCAGAGCAGTTTCGAGAGGTCTCGCTGGAGCTTTCACTTGAAAGTTGCGCGAACGCGGGCCCAAAATCAATGCGGGGATCAATGCGGGGATCAAAACGGGGACCAGCAGTTCTACTCACTGTTTATGTAATAAATTCCATTTTGATCGATGAAGCCGTTCGGGAAGACAAACTGCGATTCGTATTCCAGATCCGTTCCCTCTGTTCCCTCTGAAAATTAGATAAATTCCAATTAAAATTCATAATTGAATTTCACTAACCAACAGATTTCTACTTTTCTCTTGTTATACTGATAACAAGTGATACAAAAATGACTATAAAATCTCGTAAGGTTTTCACATAACAAAGACGACGCAGTTTTTAACCACGTATATTACTTTTGCATAGTTAAGTGGAAGTAATTACATTCTGGAAGAGTAAAATTTAGAACAGATAGCTATTAAAAAGGAAAACATTTCAAACCAAAAATGGAGACATATAAAAATTAAATAATAAACAAACATAAATTAAGAAAACTAATTTTATTCACTATTTCTATTGAATGAGCACATTGTAACTTTCTCTTATAAGAAGCACCATCTTTTTTAAAAACAGTGATTTACATCATGCTACGATCTCATCTTTGACATCATTGTTTTATGTTGTGAATGTCTTAATGAAATGTTTCTCATTGCTTATCACTCACAGCTTCCAAGTTTTTTATAGGTATATCCATATGGATATGCAGAAGATGTATTTTTAGTGACATTTAACATCTTAAATTTTAATAACTGTCTAATAGTTCTTGTATGAGCTGTCGATAATTGCCCACCTTATTATTGCCTAGGAACCCAATAACCACTAGTTTAAAAGCTTTCGAGACCACTAGCTCCAAGCCAATTCACCTTCTTCAAAGACTCCCTCTTTCAAAAGTTTTCTAATTTAAAGCCCAACAAATATTTCACCTAGTGTAACAACGCCCTTCTTCATTTTTGCCCAATGCTTTAATAAAATATTCATAAATAATATATAAAGGGCAAGAATTAATTTCCCTGAATTTGTTAAAGGGGTCTATTTAACATTATGTTGTCCTGGAATGTAGTTCTTTTTAGGAGGCCAATCTTTAACTAACTTAATTGTAATCCGAACCAACAAAAGTTAATATTTACGTCTATTTCTTCTTCTCATACAGATCGGCGGTAAAGAGTTCAGGTCCATGTAGGACTATGGTCTTATAGTAAGTGAAACATTAAAGTATTCTATACCAGATTTGCTTTCCCTTAAAAATCCTTCAAGATTTGTTAATCGTCGGTTCAGGGCAAATTAAAAAGAACTGCAAAAAAATTTTTTTCGTTTATTATAAAATGGGAAGGTTAGATTTTATCATGAAACGTTTATTTTTTAAGATATTTTTATTCTAAAAAAATTAGCTCAATCGAAGCTAGTCGAGTTTCCGGAGTTCTAAATGGTCCAATAAGAAAAAAAAAGGAATACTTAAATATTAACACTAAAAGTAGAGTTTTCTAAATCTATAATACTACCAGTACTAACATATACAAAGAAAACCCGGTCTAAAACATAAAAAGCTAAGCAAATGCCAGAAACGCAAGAGACGAGGGCGTAATGAAAAATATGTGGTAAAACAAACTTGGATCGAGTACGTATCGAAAACATAGAATACCAATGCCAAATACAACCTATGAACGATTAGATCACAAAAAAATCTGGTGTGAACATCACACGACTTTCCTTATCCTATTATTATATATTATGCCGGGTCCATCGTCTCGGCCCTGCGCTGCTCTCGTCCCGGAACTTGTTAATTTAAAAAAGGACGAGGCGCGAGTCCAACACTCGAAAGCTGATTAAAATAAACAGTACAAGACAATAATTGACTCGTACTTAATATTTTGCTACGTCACTGAAGGTAACCGTGCGAGCTCGGTCGCACGGCCTTCCCCGTTATCGCCTGCTTGCTCCCTCCTAGCGGCCAAGTGCTCCCCCCCGTCCTCCCGCAGTCGGCACGGTAGCTCTCCGAACGCGCTGTGATTGCTCCGTTTAATTAATTTTTAATCGGCCATAACTTATTTATTTGACCTCGGATCAAAAAATTTCATTGTAATTTTTTGTTCGTCTCGGTTTGATCTATCCGGTAATATAAATTTCCCGAAACATTTTATGAACACCCGTTACATTAAAAATCCAGAGCTTCAATTTTTTTTCGAGTTCCTATTTTACCAACTTTTATTTTAAATTCATGTTTATCTCATGATAACAAATCATTTTTATTCTCATAAATTTTTTGTATCTTCAACCGTTTAGATTCGCGACCGCTTTGCAACCGATTTTGGGACCTTGCGACCAAACGACTCGGCCGATTTTTACCAAAAGCTTCGCACTACATCCCCTACCTACAAGTAACTTGCATACCAAATTTCAAGTTTCTAGCTCTTACGGTTCTCGAGATATCCTGTTTACTGACAGACCGACACACACACACACACACACACACACACACACACACGCACACACACACGCACCCATAAGGGGATGGAAAGAATATATGTAAGAATCCTGAAAAACAAGCTAATTGTCTACAAACAAATAAAAAAAAAATTTAAATCTTCAAAACCGAAACAATCATTTTCATCCATGTGGCAAAAACCTTTATAATTTGTGTTTTAGCAATGGTTTTCATATTTCGGAAACAAACTTCGAGAAATAAACAAACATGTACAAAGTTGTAATTAATTAGACATAAGTAACTCGGCTAAAAAAATTATTACACAAAATAAATGTTATTCAAATCAAACACAATTTCTAAAATGTTTGCCATAAGACACAATGACGATATCAAGTCACTTCATGAAATACTCAATAATTCAGCATCTAACGTTTTCTATAATATTCTTAATCTCTTGAACAATACGCTCTTAAAGTTCCTCGAGGTTATCCATTGTGCATACATAAATTTTGTTTTCGGTTGCACTCCAAATGCAAAAGTCATATATTTACGTCAAGTGCATGAGCAGACTAATTAGTGCCACCTCTAAGCTTTTCTAGTACATCCAAAAATGCGGCCATTTAATACTTGATAAAAGTTCTATTGAGTGAGTAAAGCGATATTTTAAGGTTGAGAATGTAGATCTTTCTATCGGAGAGAGAAATAGTCCGCATCAAAACAACGAAGAAGGATAAAGCAATAGTGCGTCTCTTTGAAGGCAATCCAGGTTATGCCCAATTAAACTCCACAAGAAAGGCGTTTAGGCCTCTCTAAACATCTACGTGAAAAAAACGTTTCCTTTCAATCAACTTTTAAAAAACCTTTATTATCAAAAAAGCAGTGAAAAATCGACTAACAGGGCAAAAGAAAATTTGGATCGAGATTGGGACAATGTTATCTTCACGGACGAGTTTTCTTTCTGGACATGACCTTTTTTATCGAAAGTATAATCAGAGAAGAATAATAGGATTCATCAACGTACAGTAAAACCTGTAGAAGTAATGTTTAGGGATGCTTCTGTAAACGCGGTTTTATTTGCCTCTTTTTGTTTACGAACAATGTAAATTTCAACTTTATTATTGAACATACTGTATCATAGTTCTATTATCTTTGTGTGAACATACATACTCAAACCAGTATATTCAAAATCACAAGCAAAACCACAATATCGCGTTATACCATTCACTAAAGATCTTGAAACCATAAATATATTAATTTTAACATTTAACATCTTCTTCTGATCCTTTTCAGGCATCGGATTTTGATTCCAAGTTATCGTGTACCCATTTTTTTCCCAAGCCTGTCTATCTCTTGCTGAACGTTTGATTTCATTAATTGATTTTTCCTTTCTTATTTTCCATTTCTATTTCGTTTATCTACTTTATTCTCGACCTACTTATGTTTTTTTCTCTGATTTCCTTGCTTTGATTATATTTTTTGTTGTTCATGTTTCTTTGTTTTATGCTATCCATTTCAATTTATTTGTGCTCTAATAATATTTTTCTTAATACATAGTAAATTTTTGGCGGTTTATTTGTTCTGTCTTCTATTACAGTACTACTGAAATGTTCATATGTTGTTACTCTTTTTAGTGGTTTTTTTCACATTTGATCTCTTTATTATATTGATCATCCCCGTGTTTTTCATTTATTATAATATCATCACCTTAGTCTTTTCTGTAGTCACACCCATCTTTAAATTTTTATTTCGTTAGTCCACATGTTTAATACTCTCCATTTATTATTTGTTTTCACTATTAAAAATATGTTATTTTTATATAGCAAGCTACTTATTTTAATTTATTCTAAATTTCTGTATTCAATTATAGTATTTAGCTGGTCTCCTTCTTTAATGCGTTTAATTAACTTATTCGTAAGAATTATAACTAGTAGTGCGCTTATACTATCTCATTATTTTATTCTTATATTCATTCTAAATTCTTCCAATCCTTGCCCACGGAGCTATATTTTGATCCTAATTGTCTCATATGTGCTTGTAATTATTTCGATACGTGTATTTCTTTTAAACTACTTCGTATTTCTTTTCTATCTATCATATGAAACGTTGATTTTAGATCTAAGAATGTTTTAAACATTACTTCTCCTTCTTCTATTGTTACCTATAATAGTTTCCGTCTATTATTCTTGTATAGAATTTAAAACTGATTCGAGGTAACCAAATTATTATGTAATTTTCACAACCCGTTTATTCTCTATTGTTTATATATGAGTATTATTAAGTTATTTTTCTAATATTTAGGTTTTATTACAAATAGTTCCTAAATATTCTTTTCTTTTTCTTTTTTCTCCTAACCATTAAATTATCTCAGGAGCTGCTTCAGCTTTTTCATTGATGTTTTGAAGAGATTCTTCTGTTTGTTCTCATGTTATTTCTTGTAATTGCTCATTTGTTTCTTCTTTGTCTATTTTTTTTATTGGTATTGCATCAAACTTTTCCGAGTAAAATTCTTTCCAGATTTCTACAATTTCTTCTGTTTCTGTTTTCAATTACTTATATTTATCTTTTGTTGTCCTTACTTCTTTTCTTTTGTCCCTTCGAAGTATTTTTATTCTTGTCCAAAATTTCTTATTGCCTATTTTGTATTTTACTTATCTATTTAAAAAATTCCCTCTAATTTTGCCTTTCCGCTTTTTTGACTGCTTCTTTTACTCTATTTCTTTTTTCGTTATAATCTTCTCTATGATTCCGTGTTTTGGTATGGATGCATTTTTTACTTTTACTAGTATCTTTATTTCATTATTCTACAATTTTGCCCTTTTAGTATGTTTTCTAAATTTGCTTCTTCCACATATTTCCTGCTATGTTTTTGTGTGTTGTTTTTAGTTTCTCATTTTCTGGCTTTTGAAACTCATCGTTAGTCTTTTCTTGGCAATTTTTCATACTTTAATTGTTTTTTATTTTATATAGGATCATTTCTCTGATGTATCTTCTATTCGTTATACCCATTTTTTATTTTCTATTATCAAAATCATTTCTTTGATAAAATTCAACCGTCTTTATTTTATTTGTTATTCTTCTCGATGGTTTCTAATGCAACCCATTACTCGATTGATATCTCTACATATTCTGAGATTCAAATTTAATTATTCTTTATTTAATTCGTCTGCAATTATTATTCCCACCCCTTCTTTTACTCTTTGTTTTATATTTACTTTAGAGCAATATAGAATATCTTCTTTTTTTCTTCATTTCGTTTAATCCTAATATCTGAATATTATTGTTATCCATTTCTTCAATTATTTCAATTTATTTTCCCACAGATATAATTATATTCCAAATTATAATTCTTAATTTTTCGTTTTCCTGAATATTCCAATATCCTATAAGCATTTCAGTTTAATTGTTCACTTCCTCGCTTACATCCTTTTTAATGTTTATTTTTCTCCTACATTTTACTTCCACTTTTTTTAGCTTTTTCAACATTTTTCATCGACATTGATTTCTTTGCTTTTCCCCTGTTTTCTTGAGGTTTTAGTTTTCTAAACATTCATAATTTTTAGAATGTATTTCATCAGGTTTTTTTATCTTGATTGCCTAATAATTTCTCGTTACCGTTCTGATTTTTGATCTTTTGTCTACCCTTACTTTACTTGTTTTGTTTTTCACTTTAAGATTTCTTTCGGGTTTCATTATCTCCATTTTCTTGTTCCATGGTATTATTTCTAGCAATATTCTGTGCATATTTTTCATGTCGCTCTTTTCGTCCTTCTTTCTACCTCCTGGATTTCACTTTTCATATATTTTATAACTCCTATATCTAATACTAACATAAGTTTAATGTAGGTTGCTGCATTACATTAAAATATTTTCTTACGACTGTTAGTTACAGTAACAAATTATTTTAGTTACTTTGCTACGATACTCAAAATACATTTGAAAGTTCGCAGTTTTTCCATATTTTGAACAAAAAAATCACACAATTTTAAAGTTTTAATTTCCATGTGGTGGAAATATTGCCGCTTGGCGATGCCGGTATTTATATTATGGTTATGTTGTTTTCCTAAGAGCATGTGGTAGTATCATTAATTAGTGTAGCTTTACACGCTATTGCGGTAAGTCAACTTGTGTGCAAAAGAATTTTTTCCAAATTAAAAGTTATACTTGCACCATTGCATGTTAAACGTGTTTCGAAAACGGCGAGTGTAAAAACCGCTACAAAAAATATTGGACATATTTATTGGACCGTGATCTTGTTCTTAAAACAGTGAAAAATTGGTTAGATAGATTTCAATATTGTATTTTAACCTGGAAGTTTTCAGATATTTATGACATTGTACGTGCCTTAGTGCATAATAACATAAAGATTACACCCAAAAAAAAAATGTTGAGTCCGAATATTTTTGTACCTCGCCTATTAAAAAAAAATGTGTTCAGTCCAATCTTAATACATGGGTGTCATATCTTTTGATGCCAACAGTAAACTGGGCTATATAGCTGCAACCACTTCCCTGGTTGGATATCATGAAGAAGGGTCTTTTTGGACCGAATCGTAATAGATGACAAAAATAGATCTTATACAACAACATACAACGAAAAAGGAGTTGTAAATAAGCAGAATCCGTGGTAAAAGCTGGCTTGCCATTAATAAAGATGTTACTATCTGTATGGTGGTATTGCAACAGACCATTTTCTTTGAGTTTTTTCAATATTGCGAAATAATCATGTATTGTGACCAACTCATCAAATCAAATGTGAAAATTTACGATTCGGTGTTGGTCAATGACGACAAGGTCAGTTTGCATGTTACCTACTGACGCTACTAAAATTGAAAGAATTAAAATTCAAAATCCTCCAATACAGTACTTACAGTATTTTTCAGATTTCGCCCCTTTAGATTTTCATCTGATCCAATCTCTACAGAATATTTTTGATGCCAAGAAGTTTAGTTCCGTGGAAATTGTCAAAAACTACCTTATTTTTTTACGAAGAAATTCACAAACTTGTTACACAATGTAAGATAGAAAATGATGGTTACTGCTATTATAATATTAATAAATCTTTTCTTTGAAACGTAACCACTCGTGTTTAGAACATTTTGAAATGAAAGACAGAACTCTATTAAATTTTTTACATTGAAAATTGACAGGTTATATTAGAATAGAACAAGAATGTAGTAGAAAAATATATTTTATAAACATAACAATTCTACTGGTACCAAATAGATACAGTGGAATGTCACATTCCAATTTCTTTCAGTAAATATTTGTTTTGGCAATTTCTTTAGTTGTTCGTACAGTTCTCTGAAAATCATAATTAATTTGTCACACCAAACATAATATTAGCAAGTAATTTTATGCAGCAAACGCTTTTAAGAAATCTTAGTACTAAAACACTCTGAAATCCAATTAAGCAGCGCGAATGTTTACGAAGTCCAGTTGCAAGATAAATAAAAGTGGTTATTCATTAATATTTCCTTTAATCAAAATCTATAGAATGTAAACGATAAATTAGAACACTTTTCAGCGGAATGGAACTATTTTTTAATACCTTGGCAGTTTAATCAAAAAGAGGTATCAAACCTAAATTTGGGTTTGCTTCAGATATTCTGTAAATGTATTTTATTTCAATTTATCACTTGAAGCTAATAACATTTCGAGAATTAAATAAAAACTCTCGCCTTAAATTTACCAAAAAAAAATGGAATTAAATTTGTTGTGCAATACATTTAAATATTAATCTGAAATCCATGAAGAATATTAAGAAAACTTAAGAAGTATTTTAATTCTAACTAAGAAAAAGCCCGTATGCATTGCGTAACACTGAATGTATGAAGCGTTAAATACGAATCAAAAACGTTTAAAGTCGATGACCTTCGATTGTGACAGATATATATGAATACAAACAGTTGTATTAAATATATGTAATGATAATGATAATAATTACAACACACACCTCACCCTATTTTTTTGTATAATTTTTACCATAATTGAAGTACATATTACTGTGATGTAACCAACAGTTACTAAAGTACTAGGAATGAATACAAAATTTATAAAATTACTAGGGGAAGTGAATTGTAGGTCTTCTATAATATTTTCTTCAATTCAACAGTCATTAAAGACGGACGGAAATATTTACGTCTTTCGTTAAAAATTCGTACCCATCTCTGTACCATAAAACTATTCGTTGCAATATCTACTACGTAAATGTGATAAAGTTGATGGTAAATTTCACCCAGTGTAGTATTCGCCGCATTAAAAAAAAATGGATTACAAATCAAACTTCAGTTGGGACAGACCTCTCAATTTTCTTAGAGTATGAGCACACGCCACTGAACGATAATATGATAGCGTAAGTAAATTGCTAACGGGTCAACAACACGGCATGTAACCTCAAATGCAGAAACCCTTTCAAAAATCATGGATCTCAATACGAATTAATTTGGTAATTCAATAATAATCGGAATATATATAAATTGTTGTAGATTAGATGATTCGATTTTTATGTTGGTTATAAAATCATAAATGACATTATTTTTAGAATTATAAACGTCTAAAACGGCCTTAACTACACAAACAAAAAAGCAAAATAAAGGCATTAAAAAATATTTTAAAAACTTGATAAGCAAATTTTGTTACTTACTTTAATACAGCTATTTATTACAAATCGACACACAAAGTTGGTTTCTACATCCCCCCCCCCCCCCGGCCGCGCTTCCCGATGCATTTAATCCAGAGAATTGAAAACTTTTTGATGCCATATTCATAAAAGCGTTGATTGATCATAGAGTCATTTGCGCACAAATTATTCAAACAGCTATCCTCCTTACATATTCTTAAGAGGTGAGAACAGACGATAGCCACAAGAATTCAAGTCAGGGTTGCAATTGCATTTGATTTTCTTCAATTTCGTTCCAATTGCAGTAGAGACAGCTTCGTTTTGGCTCCAAACGGGTTCGTTTAACGTTAGCGACGTAATAATAGACTTACGTCCTATTTCACGTCAGTGCCTGGTGTAAAAATTCTCTGAGAGGATTATGTTGCGTAGTTTTTATTTTAGCAGGTTTCCTCATAGTTCAGTACCTAATGCTATAGTCCTTCCTTCTCTTCAAACCAACAAGAGGCTTCTAAGTGATTTCAAGTCACTCAGCCTTTTGATCTTAGTTAAAAATTTTACTACCATGACTAATACCCATTTTGCTGCAAGTGTCAGTTGCGATTACCCCTCGCGATTGAAAACGTGACGCACATATGTTGTATTTTTGAACTTATTTTAATGTAGCATACATTTTATGCCATTTCAAAATCTACCTTCTCGATAACATGGCTTTACCGAACGGTCGACGAAACCTCGTTAAAAACATTAATATAGCACTAAGTACTGGCTGATTAGTTATCATAATTGCTACTGACAGAATGACGCAGAAAAACGGCAATTTATGTTAAACTAGCCTACTTACACATTAACAACTTCCATCTAATCATAGCGTCCCCGAATTGCCATATTGGCAATAGGGCGGAAAATTTTCTCAGCAGTTTTAATTGCGCTCAGATGTAGATGGGAATTTGATCAATGGCAAATATTTAAAAAAAATAATGCTTTATTGATTTCAGGATTAGAAAGGTCCGTGATATCATCAACGTTTTAAATAAAACCTTCAAACAATTTTAAAGTTCCTTCCTGATGTAAAAGAGAAAAATGTCGGTTTGCTACCATCGTAACAAATGTCAATATCAAAATAATAATTTGATTATGTTTATTCGTAAATAAAGTTACAACTTAACTTCCGCAAATGAATTAAAACAAGAGTTCTTAATATAGGACCTAGGCCCAGTTATATAAGGTGAATGTTAACTATAAAGACAAACTGTAAGAGGTAATATATTCAAAAATTCTGTGATAGATGATAATAATGTTCTTCATGACGTTAGTTCCTGAAAGAAAACTTATCTCAATTACGTTGTGTTTATACGTTTATCTTCATTTCTAAATGTATTTCTAAGTAAACGTGTTTGTGAAGCGGTGTTAAAATGACCCGATATTTATGTCAGAAACAAGCAGGCATTATTTAAACGTGTAAAAAAGAAAACGGAAATGATCGGGAAGCCCATGCATTTACCAGGATATCTGGCATAGACAGAAACCAAAGCACAAAACTTTGGCTGTTTGTATAACATGGGGTTGTTTAATGGTGAGGGAAGTTGGAAAAACGTGTTTTACAAGACATCGAGGAAAACCTCACTATAAGGTCCGAGCAAGTAGCACCCTTTGGTAGGGAATCGCATAATCAATCTACACAACAATGGCCCGTGGATTAGACAGAATCTTTATGGAATGATTAAAGTGTATTATCAGCAACAAGCTGGAATTTTTGATGACTACCCAGTTGGACCAGTCGATTTTTCACAACGCTTTAATAGTCCAATGTATCTGTAATTCTTAAGGAACAGCATCATTAATATTTAAGTATGTGCCATTAGCAATACGACCGGGCACTCACTGATGCATAATATAACTCCAGTTCATTTCAGCGTTGACGTTTGTTAATATCTGAATAACAGCTTCCCTGGCAGATGGGTCGAATAAGATAGTCCAGATGTATAGCCTGGCCGATAACTAAACTTAAACCGTCTTGATTTTTATATGTGAAATCACTAGAAAGGCATTGTGTATACTGAGTTAGTTTCTAATGTGCAGACACTTGAACAAGTTTGTGACACCGTTTATATACAACTGGAAGATATAAATGTATGCGTCGATCCACGAGGCGATGTACTCACGCTACAGTGACATGAAGGGTATATCAAGGTTGTCAAAGATAATGGCATAGTGTAGTAAAATATAATGTGATGTAATAATCCAGTATTGTAAACTCACTGTACATTTCTAATGAGATCGATGACTTTTGATTTAAAAAAATGTATAATAGTAGTTCATTACTTTGGTCCAATGTACACCAATAGAAGACAAGAAAAGATGCAGAGAGAGGCAGTTATTTCGTATCTCCCTCAATATTAATATTTTTGCTGCATACGAGGAGCTAACCTTTCAAAATATAGAGCAGTCAAGTTTACGTTAATAATCGATTTACCTACGAAGAAGAATTTCTAGGAATTGTCTTTTTTTAAAAAACACATGAAAAAGAAATAAATTTCAGTTTGCCCACTCTCTCATTTATCCAGTGAAAATGAAAAAAAGAGATGAAGAAAATGTTCACCTTCAATAAAAATATAGTATGCTCAAAGGAACTGTTAATACAATGTACTACTTTGTCACATATAATTACACTTGAGAGCAAGATAATCGACTCAGCAACATGTTCGAGTTTTGAGAGAATATATATCTATTCCGATAGCATTCCAAGTAAAGTTCAATGTACTGTTTGAAAGCCTAAAAATTGTGGTTTCAAATGACTACTTTGATTGGAATCGGACGTGCGTTTCAATTAGCAAAATTCGTAAAACCCCGTTCGTGATGCATATTTTTTTGAATGTGTAATCCGATTAATGCAATAGCAACAGTTTTTTAAAGTTCAATAATAAAGATACTCCTTGCACGTTAATGTTCAACGAACTTAAAAAGTTCGTTACTGAATTCTATATGTCTGTCGGCCTGTCGGTTTGTCTGTCGCTGTCACAGAATTATGGATTTTTTAAAATTTTAAAATGGATTCTTATAGGAAATTTTACGCTGATTTCAAAATCGAAATCAAAAAGTTTCTATCTCGAATAGTTTTGGAGATATTCGACTTCGAATTTCGGGAAAATTTCCACATTGCGATTTTATGAGTAATTCTTAAAGAAAATTTTACGCTGATTTCAATAATGAAATCGAAAAAATTCTATGTCGAATAGTTTTCGAGATATTCGACTTCGAATTTCGGGAAAATCACGACTGCGATTTTAAGTGTGATTCTTATAGGAAATTTTACGCTGAATTCGAAAATGAAGAAAAAATTCTATGTCGAATAATTTTCCAGATATTCGATTTCGAATTTTCCCGAAATTCGAAATCGAAATCGAAAGGTTTTTTTAAGTTCGTTCTGGGATTGCTTACAGAGCAATCTCTTCGCCGGCCCCATGTTTTTATTTTCCTTAGACTGAAACAGGAGACAAAAATTCACGTTCAGCTAGTAAATCGATCGTTTTGCTCGCAAGTGTATATAGGTTAGAGCCCTCTAAAAAATATTCTATTAATAAATGCTTATAATGTTTAGTAAACTTAGTAAACTTAAAGCGCATACACATACAACAGACCTAAATGAGTATCAACACTTACAAAAAATACAGTGAACATTCAAGACCTTTGCACAAAACAAAACAGGGTGCAGTTTAAAATAATTTCAATTTGTATAGACCACAACATTAATAATCAATGCAATTGTACATGAGAAACAATAACCATAAAATTAGTTACACTACAACTAGAAACTAACCTGCAGACTGGTGATCTGGCGTGCACGTAGAAGTGGAGTTAGCAGTCGAAGACGTTCCAGTGGAAGTCTGCGTCTGATAACTTTTTGGCTTGTTCAGGTAACCCTTCTTAAATAAGACATCCTGTCGGGGTGTTGTGATACGTGTATACTCATCTGAAACAAAATTAGAAGTCAATATACATTAACACTTATGTAAAGAAGCTTTTTTCGATTACTATTCTGCATCACTAAAACAAAAGCAGTTAAAAGCTTTACTTGGGCTGTTCCAAAATGATTAGCGCTACCAATGTTTTCTGCACACTAATCTTTTAATAGGAAGAAATGAGTACACAGTTCTTTAGAAATATTCTTCAAAACCATTTTTGCCATCGCTCTGACAGTTTCCGTAGAACTGCTACAAATCATTATTTTGGTGTACCACAGCATAACTTGTGGACGATCGACTGAAGTTCGTCGTTAAAGAAATTCCAAAAGACAGAGATGTTGCATCCACACATCCATGAAAAATGATTCGCTTGCTGGACACCCACTACTTTTGACTTTCTCGACACAGTGTTGCGTTTCTTATCACATAGATGTCCAAAGCAGTCATTTCCTCCTTTAAAAGTAGCCGCATCGTTCATTGCAGCCCATAATTATTTCTATTCATGGTTTTCCGCTTTGTGCACAACTGTTTTTACAGCACTACCTTTCCTTCTGTACATTCCGCCGTCTGGTGGTATCGCGTGGCACTATAGTCTACTGGGCGTGCATTTCAAACTGCGATACAACAATAGTTTCGAGGAAAAGTGGTAATCATTTTGAATGTCCTAAATAACAGAAATTTTACTATTTTATTATCGTTAGAAGAGGTAGATATATGAGTCAACTATAATAGTTATAAGTAGTTTCAATTATTAATGAAAGCTTTCCTCATTTTACCCACATAGGTCATTTGCCTATAATCTATGCGATTAGTCTTAAGTTCAATAGAAGTGCACTATTCGGACGAAATCGCCCAAGTCAAGAAAACGTTTGAAGCCATTAAATAAAGAAGGAATGCAACAGGACATCGTCAATTTGTTCATAATAAATTCTATTTGATTTTAGAAACTCAGAAGTCATCCAAACAATTTTTTGATAAACATATACTTCTTTATTCAATTATCAAAAATAGGTAAAAATTTGCAGTTACAAAAACATTTAGCATAAATTTATATCTGTAGTTGTTAGCAGACCTCCTATATCCGATGTCCTCTTTTATCGCGTATCCTTCGATAACCTTTTTTTTTCTTTTTGTGATCTCACTGTTTACGTAACATTAATTATTTTTTCATTCGTCACTTTTTTAAACGCTAACCCTTGCAATCTTCTTGCTTTTTTATATATCAATATAATTTACGTATTTTTCTTTAGTTCTTTTTCATATTCCAGTCTTTTTTCGCCTACTATACCGTGCAATATCTTTTTTTAAGTTCAATAATTCTTTTAAAAAGTTTTGCTTATTGTTCAGGCCCATACAAAGTAGATATATGTTTTGATATAAAAATCTTATTTAGTGATATGTTTCATCAGCGTTATTTCTATATTTTACACTCTTTACACTTGTAATTAATATTACTAAACACGCAAATTTCTGTATCTCCTAGAATTCCATTTCTGTTCTTATTTTCATGTAATTACTTTCACTTTAATTCATATTTCTGCTTTCGGTGCTGTAATTATTCGTTTTTTAAACATTTAATCTTTTTTTTCTTCTATTTGTTCACTTTAGTGTCTCTCATATTTGCAGTCAAATCTTACGTACGAAGTATATTTATTAAAGGTATTTGCTTACATTGGGTAAAGAATGTTCGTTTTAGGAAAACCAATACTTTGAGTAAAGCAATTTCAGCGTTGTAAAAGAAAAACAACGAAGACGCACTGTGACTTAAAGGTTCATAAACAGCTCTTCCCACTAAACTTGTTGATAAAGTCTTTACTAAGATTTTGACTAATAGATGATTGAAAGTTATAAGAAACCACATGTTAGAAGGTGAACCGACCCAGATAAAGATAGAAAATAAATCATCCGCATGGAAAGGTTATAGCATCGGTTTTTTGGAACATGAAAAAAATTCTTCAAATGAACAGATGATTTGTAACCATAGAATATTCAACCATAAAAAAGAAATTTTATGATCGCACCTACAGTTATTGCTTTAATCCTCTACGAGTATGTGAACTAAGTTTACTATACTGTATCGTTAATTGGAACTCCAGAAAATGAATTTTTTTATGTCAGAGTTTTTTATAATTTCCTAGACTGTTTCCTATTAGTAAACATTTCTCTAGTAAAAATAAATTTTATTAAGGTTCTGAAGAAATAATTGCGGGTTTTGCCCCACTAGTGCGATTATTTACGGCAGTTTTCCCCTCAATAATCTCTTATACTTTCGGTGACAGCCTGTCATTTCAACTTAAATATTAAGGATGGGTTTTACCACCTACCGAATAGCTGCAATTTACTAGTAAGTATAACATTTAATGCAATAGAAATGTCGGCATTTAACTTCTATATTAAATATATTTTATGAAATATATAAAAAAAACACGTTTACTTCAATTTATATGTAAAAATACAAAGGACTTTTCTCTGTCCTCAAAAAAATATTCGTGAAGTTTATCAATTTTCTTCAATAGAACTCTGGTTACGTGGATGGTTTGATAAGTAATTTGATTGATACAATTGTTCATATACGTAGTTATAAAGCATCCTTCTAATAGATGAATATTCTATCGTTACAAATTATTCTGACAATTAGTTATTTGTCAGTTGCAAGTAGCAGTACATATAATATGAGTAAAATTGCAATGCGCAAAATAATCAAAATTTTCTGACGAAAAAACAGTAAAAAAATTAATGAAGAAGATTTTGCAGGCATTTGATGACTCATATCCTTCCTATAAAACCGTTCTACTTAATGTAAATCTAAAGGTCCGAAAACAACTCGCGTTGTATCACTATACACCGGAATTTAAACAAAAATTCAAATATTCAAATTTTTTTTGGACAAACAAAGAAATTCTTTTATTGAGTGACCTTGAGAAGAAGAAAACTTTACGGTGAATTTGAAAAGATTGTACGCAGGAATTCTGGAAAAATGTCCTAGATTAAGAAAAATAAATTCACTGCGACAATGCACCAGCACATTCTAAGTTGTATTGCTGACAAATTAAACGGACAGCAGGCAAACTACAGATTTCTTAAATTAATAAATAGCGACCTACATCTTTTGCAAATAAATTTAATCAATAAAAATACAACCCTCTATCCGATTATCCGTTATGCACGAGCACACTTCCTAACTGTGCACAATTTGATTTCGCCGCATGCACCACGACCTCTGGAGCTTTACCAAAAAATTTATTTCGTTTCAGCTGAAACGTAGAACGGATATACAAGGTGGTTATCATAAAACTGCAAAATGTTTTACCGCCGACAATGAAATTGACTTTAATGTACATTTAATTGCAGCGGCCGCATTTGAGTTAGCTAACTTAACAAGACGTAATGTTGTTTGCAAATTGCTTAACTCGCCGTAAGTATCAAACTTGCTTGTCATAGCTTCACAATCAAAGCGGCAATGTGAACAATAGTAAACATGCCGTGCCATTCAAGCGCCAAGCTGCTCGTAAAAATGGGACTTTATTAATAGATCTCCAAATAAATTCCACAAACACAATGGCCGTAATAATGGCTGATAGGCTATAGCGACCTTCAAACCTATATCTAACTAGGAGATTAATGATATAAAGTGTTATACGAGGATTGTGAAAAATTAAGTGAGAAGTGTGTGTGTGTGCCTATAGCTTTATGTAAGTCCTTTTAGGCCTAGAACTTGTTTACTTTCTTCCAATTTATTATACTCTTTTCTCTTTTTGTAGCTAAGTAGAACTATTCTTTCGTTTCACATTCTTTTTATACGGTATAGCCACTATTTTTTATTATATCGCTTCGTTTATCTTTATTAATCCCATATACCTCGTCTTTCCGCTTTCTTATATAACATTCCTTCTATTATATCTATTCCTTCTATTATCCTTTTTATTGTCTTTCCTTTCTAGTGCGTCAATTTTTCTTTTATCGTTTTGTTGAGCGACCTATGTTCTGTATTTACCGTACATATTATTGTACCGTCGTATCTCCAGTTAACACCAAGAAAACACAAACTACTACAAGATCGCCATTATTACAATCTTAACTTTAGATTGTGTGTGAACACTAGCATTTCAACTGACAGAAGAAATAAGACAACACGTAATTTAAAGAAACAGAACAAAATAAAAACAAAGACTTTTTTATAACGAGAACAAACACTAAGATAAAAAATAACATCAGCTCGAGCTAAAACGTTTAGTTGTATAGTGGAAATGTTTCTTTTCTAATAAAATCTACTTACAGACAATACAAAATTTCTCACATTAGCACATATAATTTTGATAGAACACAACGCTTATGGGTATACAATATTTTTTGTTGTTCCATTCTCTGTGCAGATATAGGGATTAAAACAAATGGCACTGTTTTAAAAAAAAGCATGTCTTTATCTGTCACATGTGTGATCTATATAATATAGGTATATAAAAACACATTGTGTAAAGTTTCAAAGCAATTGGTAAAGAACTTTAGAAGATTTAAAATTTTGAATAAATGAACATTTACATTTTTATTTATATATAACGCACGCACGCAAAGAGAATAAAAAAGAAAAAACAGGAATTTTAAGTCTTCCCCCTAAAAGTTAGAGCTTGAACTATTGAAAACAGCTAAGAGGATTTCAAAGAGAAAACTTGTCAACCACAGAAAAGGATAAAATAATAATAAAAAAAGAAAGAAACGAAGCAAATCATAAACGAAAAGAGTATTTGAAATAATAAGACTACAGTATCATATTCCAAAGAAAAAAACTCCAAACTGAAGAAAGGATAGATACTGTTTCTGAAGTTTAGTCCACAAAAATTGTTCAAATGCAAAGAATAATACTTTTCATGGCTTGTATTCATTGAACCAATAGTTGATTTAACAATTAACAAAACTGTGGGTTTTTATTTTTGTATAAACGTAAAAAGTATTTTGCTCTTCCCGTGATCTAAAACCAGATTTTTGAACGTTTTTATACAATTCCCTTTTCAAGTAAAAAAAGACATGTTCCAACTTTGAATGCCCGGTTTTACCCTACTTTCGTTTAATACATTATTGAAATCATAAATGGCAATGTTGCACTTATGGTTACTTTTGATCCAGCAAAAAGGTAACATTTTAATGCCACTTCCTTTAATCTTGGAGACATTTGAGCACAAATTTCTCTACTTGATTGTGGCTTTGAAACCCAAAAAGGCGATACTCGCAAGGACTCGAATAGACTCTAAATAGTGTTTTAATTTAGTTCGAGCTACGCCAGCACATTTCTGATTAGAATGTAGCACCTTTTTGCACAACAGACGGCTTTCGCCTTCACCAGCAGATCGTGTTAGTATTGGAGATTGATGATGTTTCATTTGGTTATAAGCACACTTTTGTAATGCCAAAATACGGTTGCAAAAACCTTTTGTTTATTGTTTGACACTTAGAACGTTTTGCTTCGGGGGTACAATGATTAGCTCTAATCTCGTTACCAATAAGTATCCTATGTCAAAAATCGTCATTTTATTTCTTCGTAACAACCGAAAAGCATCTGAGAGATTTTGAGTTGCGTAGCCTTTTGTTCAATATCAAGAAGTCAGAATATTCGTCTTGGGAACATTACGTCGATTAATAACCACTTTGGCATATTTCGTCAATTGTTAGCTGCCGATAATTTTCGTACGTGCGTTACATTTTCGACCCGCAGCGAACATCATTACGCCATCTGGCTTCTCAATAACGTGCCTCTACCAAAATATTGTCGTAATCTATTCAGAATGTCAGCTGCTTTAACATTTTCTTTCATTATAAATTCTATTATAATATATAATGTGCAATGACATTAGATACTGACATGTTATCGCAAATGTTACTGAGAAAATAATGTGAAAGGGTCACTGTTACCAAACTACTTTATACAAGCAAATCAACAGTCTCCGTCCAATTAGAGCATCCCAGTGTTACCATATAATCAGAACAGAGCTGGTTTAAATTAGACTTGTCTGATCCAAGTTTAAAAATTAATAATCGTATTTTTGGATCACCAGATTGATAGTTCCGTTACTTGATTAAAAATTAAGTGTTTCAATTTAATAAAATTAAAGTTAATCTTTTCTTAAATTTAAATAGTACTTATCAATTCAATACTAAAATCTTATCAAAGTTTAAAAGACCCATGGCATTAAAAGCTCTAATGAAGAACTCATTGAAAAAACTCATATTGTTTTAACACCCCTTTAAATGAAAGCACAAACATCGTCTTTCTCTCAAGGCGAGTATCATTAATTGTTCAATCCAAAACAAAAACAGATTTAAAATACTGAATTTGATTTGCAACTTAAGATTAACTATAATAATAATAATGGTATGGCTCTGTCGTCCCGCGTGGGAGTACGGCCTGCGAACTGAGAGGTTAAGGCTCTCATATGTAAAGCCCTTGTTCGAGTGAACGCAGGTACTCAATTAGTTTTAATGACTGAATAGGCTACCCGTCAGGCATCAGAGAATGAACCCAGGTCCGTCAGTATCGCATCTCGCACCTTAACCACGGGACAACGGTGGGTCTGGATACCATAAACGAGTTCCTAAAAGGACCATTCCATTACCCGCAAACGTAAAAGCGTCATTTTTGGAAATACCAGATGCATTCATCGCCAATTAAAGATAAAAGTTAAAGCATCATTCTTGGACAATGTAAAAGTAGCAATTCACAAATAATCAAAAATAATATATACACACATTCTAGAATTATTACCCAGCAAAAATATACAATACTGCGATTCGATTTTATTCCGTATCAATTGCTTAGACTGCATAGACAGCTCACATTTCTGTGGGATATTTAATGATTATCATATTTTGTAATATGGACGGTCTACTTTTGATTAATTTCACTGTAGATCAGTAAGATTAAATCCAAAAGATGCGATAGATTTTCCAAAACGTAATTCTGCTTGATGACAACTCTAGATCACCTGTGACCAACAAAACGTAACAGTATATTAAAGATTTTCATTTCGCACTACTAAACAAATTCATTTGGATGAAGAGTTTGTTGAAGTGGTGCAGACAAAACCTACAACTTTTCATCACGACGTAATTGAGAGCTTTCAAAGTACTGGATTAAGCATATAAAATTGGGTGAAAAATAAAATACATTATAGACTAAAATGTCACTCCATGTTAAATTAAATTAGATAAGATTCGATTTTAATCGTTTAAAGTGTTCACTCCACAATTCAAACACTTTGTAAAATTAAAAAATAGTAATACTTGCCACTACTATAATGCAGTAAGAGGTATGCTTTACGTTGTTATTTAAAATTGAAAAAAACAATTGTACATAGAAAAGTCATAAAAACAAGATATTTTTTTCTTTTTTTAGTTCACATATTTTCCCCTTTTATCATAAATGCCACGCTTTTACCCGCAATCAAATTTTTCTTTGTTGGCCATTCACCGTCAAACTATCATTTAGTTTACTGTTTTCATAACTATTCCTGTTCTTTTTACAATTTTATATTTCCATTCTACTTCATGTTTCAGGCTTGGAAAAATGACTTTCTTATGGCCTTGTCGGCTCCACTCAGCAATGTATGTTTACTTACAACTCTTATCATAGCCACCTATATATTTTCCTGCAAACAAAAAAAAATTGAAGGCAACATCCTAACCCTCGTTGTGAATTAAAAAATGCTTATGATTACAGTATTTTTCAATGTAAATTTATATTAAAATAAAACACATTGATGTTACAGTTGTAATCATTTGAGGTATATAATGCAAGAAAATTTTTAATTCGCATGAAAACCACGAAAACAACTGTTCTTCGCATAGTAATACAAATAATCGTGCCGTTTCTAGAATATTACTGTTGATTTACTATTGCACGGCATTGCTTTACATTTTTGTTTTTTAGACCGCGTAAACCAGTATTCGCTATGATTAATTTAAACATCCATAAGTATTGTGGGTGTTTATATATAAAAATGTTTAACGTGCGTCAGATCGGTTCTTTATTAGTTGTCAAATTGAAATCGTTTTTTCATCATGGAAAGTTCGTTCACCAAACGTTATCGACAAAACGGACATTTCAGTAGGTATCGGTAAGTTGCTAAGGTACGATCTTAGATTTAACAGTGCCATTAAGGCTTGCAGGCCATTTGTGCCTTTCGGTATTCTCTAGTGAACGACCATATATTAGACGTTGTAGCTAATACTAATAAGAATAGGAATACTTATAGGTTCCGCCAGAAGAACTGCAAAAATTAATATAAATCAACTACTACTGACCGAAAGCAGCAACTCTTACAGTAAGGGTCCGAGTGGGTACGTGTGTGATTAATTTATAATTAAACAACAATTACAAAGTCTACTAAATGTATAGCTGTCCATTAAAGAAATTGGTAGAACGTAAAAAGTGATCAAATAGATACGAAGACTTTCACAACCGGTGTTATGGTGCATCGTGTGACTGGTTCTCGGGTTATAAGGCCGTGGTCGGAGTTCGAAAACTCTTGACGTTTCGTCCACAACTGCGAGAAAATCTTCAGAAGAAAATCTTGTAAAAATTATGTAACTGTCTCGTGCCTTTTGGTTTTTATACTCGGGGGAATGTGGTAAGGATGATGTTAGAGGGCCGTTGTTGACGTCACCTGGATGGTAAATAACGTAATCAGGCTAGCTGCTGACGTCAATCGGGTCGTTGCATATAATATTTCGACATTTTCTGACGTCACTCGCTCTTTCTCCGTATCGCAGTCTGTTTTTTGCACCTTAAGAACGATAAACTAAGATTTAGGTAGATTAAATCCGTCGTCCCTGTTAAAATTATTTTTATATTTATTAATCTCCGGTGCCCCTCTATATAATCTCGGGTAATAATTCCTACTATTGGATAAAACTTGAATTTAATTTTATGGTCAGAATTTTTCAAAGCATGTTCAGCAACTGCTGATTTTTCGGGTTTATTAAGGCGTAGATGACGTCTGTGTTCCTTTATCCTAGTGGTAATAGTTCGGCCCGTAGTCCCAATGTAGACTTGCTCACATAAACAAGGTGTGCAGTATAGCTCTGTATATATGATTTCAGCCTTGTGTTTATTGAGAATCTTTCCTATGCGGTCCGTAACCCTGTTAATATAACGTAAAAAAGCTTTGCCTACCGTAACCGATTTCGTTTGTGTTTTTCGTGCGCATTTGTTAGGTTTAGTTGCTCTATTTAGCTCCGACCACGAGTAACCATTCCTTTGTAAGGCTTGTTCTAATTGTTTTAATTCCTTATCCAAAAACTGTGGTTGACATATACGTCGTTGCTCAGTCTATCAATGTTTTATAGCAGTTCTTTTTTGACTTGTGTGGTGATTCAACTGCTTATGATTGTATTTGTCCGTATGCGTGGGTTTTCTGTACACGGTGTGTTGTAAATGTCCATTCTCCGATCTCAACACCTGTACGTCTAAGAAAGCAATCCTATCGTTGAAGGATTCCAGTTCCATGGTAAACTGTATGCTTGGGTGTATAGAATTGAAGTGCATAAGAAATTGTGGTAGGATCTCCTTTCCGTGTCTCCATATTACAAAAGTGTCATTGACGTATCTCAACCATATCGCGGGTTTTAATGGTGCTGTATTGATGGCAATTTCTTCAAATTTCTCCATGCAGTAATTGGCTATTACCGGGCTAACCGGGCTACCAATGGCTACTCCGTCTTTTTGTTCGTAATATAAGCCCTGCCAAACTGAACGTAAGGCCCTGCTGAAATAGCTGTAAGATATCGTTAGAACAAATTTTCTAACGAGTGTCGTGTGTACGTTCATTAATTTATGAACAAGCAGAATTTCCGGTTTTGAGGAAAAGTAAGGCCATATGACCATTTTAAAATCCTTTTCCGCACACCGAAGATAGTGGTCCTTACCTCTTTAAGAATGAAGATGGATACTATGCCACTGATTATGGCAATACGTGGCTATGCTGCACACTTCTAACATAATGTAATCACATATCACGTAGCTTCCAAATGTACAGAGCTATTAATTACATTTCTAGATAAACTACCTTAAAGGAAATATTAAATTACTGCTGAAGTGCCCTACTTAACTCTACCTGATTTTTTATCATAAAAGAAGAAATTGTTAGAAAACAGCTGAAGAATGTCCCGGAACAAAGACTCAAATAATCAATATCATAAAGAATATATTGGTATATGTTCTCACAGCTGCTGCACTGCGTATTAGCTAACTGTACACTTCGAGTATTTAACTCGAACCATTAACAAGTTTGAACGCAACAAGGATCGAAAGATGTATAAACAAGCAAAATATTAATTTTAGAGAGGAAAAGGTCAGCCGACCATTTTGAGATCACTTTTCACACACCAAAGGTTACTTTTAGGCTTGTATACATATAAAAATAAAACCCTATTTAGTATTTATTTTGCGCTGGCATGTTTATTAATCCTTATTTCTTTGAGAATAAAAATGGCTACTATATTACTATACAATCGTTGCGATACATGAGCATATTGTAAAACTTCCTCATATTAATAATCCAACAGAACACAAGTTTACGGACGGGGCCACTGGTCACACAGCTTTTGTAACTATAGAACAACAGAATTCTAAGAAAGTTAATCTCCACATACAACAAACGGTCACCAAAGCCCCCTAAGCTTATTTCACCTGACTTTTCTTATAAAGCTCACATTAAGGAAGAAATTGTTAGAAGACAAACGCGGAGTCTCGCAGAACTGAAAGCCCAGATAACAAAAACTACAAACAAGTCTGTTTTCACAGAAATTATATGAAATGTTGCACTGTACTAAGTGTGTGAGAAAGAGAGATACATACTTTGAGTACATATTTAGAAACAAAGTAGAATAAAAAAAATGTTTGAATTACTGTTCATTAATAAACAAATGGTGTATTTCCACATTCATTTATAAGACATTTATAGGGTTTTAAAATAATTTACCTAATTCTGAGAGACCTGTTTTCGAAAACGAATACAGTCCGATGTCTAACGCCATCTGGAATAAATCCGATGAATTTATCTATCCATCCTTATATTTTATTTACTTCTTTACTTATGTTTTCTATATGTGATTCTTCCTCCTCCTGTTCATTGTTTTCTTCCAGTTCCTCTATTGTTTTGCTAAATTTGTCTTCGTAATATTCTTTCCATATCCTTACAATCTTATTAATGTTTATTTGCAGTTTATCTTTTATTTCCGTAATTTCTTTTCTTGTAACCCTTTCATTGCTCGCATTCTAGTCTAGAAACTTCTATTATTCGTTATTTAACTGTCCTGAAATTCCTTTCCATATTCCTCCCTTGTTTGTCTTTTTGCATTCTTGACAATTGTTTTTAGTCGCTTTATTTTGTTATAATCTCTATCCTGTTCGTTTCTAACTTTGTGTGTGTGTGTGTGTGTGTGTGTGTGTGTGTGTGTGTGTGTGTGTGTGTGTGTGTGTGTGTGTGTGTGTGTGTGAAGTTTAAAATTTATTTCTCAAATAGGCATATAAGAATTTATTAACTAGTTATTATTGTATATCGTTAAACTTCTGGTGCATACATCGTAGAGACCTCAGGCTAGTGTCATTCGACTCAGATTGAAGAGTAGAATCCGAAAAACTAAGTGTCATCCTCGGGCGCTCAAAGGTTAAAAAGTTATAACGTTTTCACCAGTGATTCTGACAAGAAAAATTTTGAAGTGTAAATGTTTGTCTGACATTGTAGATGTTATTTTAATATTTAACTACCAACCGTATATAATTATGCATTAAAAAAATATTAGTTACCAACCACACATAAAATTATAGACTTAAAAGTCGCCAAGTAAAAATTTAATTTATTATAATTTTCTCTTTTTATTTTCGAAACAACTTATTATTCATATTTACAAAGTTAAATTCGTATTATCGGTGAAGGCCAGATGCATTTACAAAACGTTAATTGCTTCCCCGCGGACTTTGGCAGGCGGCCGCCGCGGCAGGGCCCGCAGCGCCCCGAGCCAGGCGGAATTTGACTCACGAATACTGACTATATCGTTTGCGGTTCCGAAAATATAATACCTCGGCTGCCCCTACCGCCGGGCCGGAATTTGTCCTTCGGAAGCGCTCGGGTCGGCACGGAAAGGCAAGAACGATTTTTGCTATATATTTGTGATGTCAACATAACGTCAATGCATATTTCATCAATGTGCCAGAGCGAGACGGAATTAGGTGACGCGCAAACAAAATTATCGCGGGCACCGTCGAAATTTCTCTTCTGTCTGCTAGGACGGCTGTTTTGGCAGGAAGGCCGAAATTAACTCGCGAATACTGACCGAAGGAATAATCGGAGAGTTTTGATTTTCAATATATATATGCTTTAAGAACGGCTTTCAATTTTAGAGCAGGCAAAAAATTTGTATCGCTTCCGGTTCCGGAAATGCCAAATTTGGGTCCTCCCGTACAACCTGCATGAAAAAGTCTTATACAGAAAAATGCCCCATTTTAAAATTGGCAAGGTTTCGTTGAGCCAATTTTGAATCGATTTTGATTGACAATAAATCCGCGTATGTTCTTTGCCACTAGTAATCCATTTAAGTAGCGACGCTAAAGATGACGAGTTTATGATACAAGAGTTTTCAGCAACACAGGTTCACGTAACAATTACAAATGTAGGTGAGTGTAGAAGTGACTAGAACAAAGGCACGCAAAAAACTTGAAATATCCCCCTTCGTTGAAACTCTCAATAATAACGAAAATGTGGCTGAAATAATAAGCTGTGCTCAAAATTAAGTACCAAAAAACTAGGAAATACAACATTTCTCTAAAGGGTGATAATAATGATAAAGTTTACTAAAGAAATTCAGAAAAGTGAACTGTCACTTTCGAGATAATTTCGTGTAAATAGCGGCTGTTATCTCAGCAAACAGAAAGGGCGATAATTAAATCTAGTTTTAAGACATTTTATAACGAGGCACACATTTTTTCACTTCCTACCACAAACGTTAGATTTCGACCAATTTCAATCATTCGCGGACAACAAACGCTGCTATCTCGCGACCTACTTGTTTAAAAATAAGATAAACTTGTGTACAACGAACAGTACAAGACGAGCGCAGACCCTCTGGACAAGGTCACAAAGTCACGCACTTTTATTTCTTGCGGAAAAACACTGAGGAGCAATGAGCCAACACGAAAAACTAGATATCTAATAATAGAGTTATGCAAGCGACAGTTCCTTAAATGTGACAGACGTGAAATCGTGGTTAGCAAAGATTCAGCGTCGTGCCGGCGAGCGGTCGTTGGAAGGGTAGCACCGTGCCAACGGCTTCAATCATCTGTACAGTTGCTCCAAATACATGATTCTTCGGGTAAACTACTGCATTTATAGCGAAATAGTTTGAGATGATTAATTCTTGCTGCTCGTCGACTTCAGCTAACACTGCTAGCCCCATCGGTTACTTTTTTGTCCGAAGTCATAATAAAACAAAGTCCTTATGTATGATATCCACCGTCTTTGAAAATCCAATGAGCCCATATTTAATAAATTCAATTATAAAACCAAACCAACAACAAACAAAATATAAAATATGCAAACAAATTGGATAACAACCCTAGCAACATTCATAGACGAGATCGGATTTGTATCTCCATTTTTGAAGATCCTTGAGTTCAAATTTCAAATATTTTATTTAAAATTTTAGCTGTTACAGACGCATCAGGCCATCAGTAATAAACTCCAATAGCCTGCCCTCTGTTAGAATTGGTTAGTAACCTGGAAGTCGTAGCAAAACTTTAGCAGCAACTGTTGTGTTATTAGTTGAATGCAGCGGCTACTACCTGAAGCACAATCTTATGCATTAATCCTGTGTCTCGGGCTAACTCACAAATCGTGTGATGTCAATCTGTCTCTAGTAACCAGAAAACTGAATGCGGTTTTAGGCATCTATACATTAAAATGAGAAGCCTTATTTAGAGAATAATGTCGTCTGTCTGTCCGGCCTTTTATTTTTCAACTTTTGATCAAGGCAGCTTCCAAGCTGGAAACAAGTTTCTATTATATTTCTGTCATTTCTGACAGTCACGCCTTATAATTGTTGATCTGTGATAGATAGAGACAACGTTTTCTGTATTCAACTAAGGACCGTAAGACAAAAATCAGCCTGATCGGAAAATATCGAAACCGGTTTGACCGGAAGTGGCCGCAAAGTTTTCGGTTCCGGTCGCTAAATTTTTCCCGCTATTTACTTTCAAAAAAAAAATAGATGGCAGTATCCGGGTTTGTTGTAACCTTCTAAGTAGTGGCAGGTAATCTCTTGAGTCCTATAATTATTTAATTTCTCTAAACAGAGTGATATTCTCCATCTATATACTTATTAAAGATATCTGGCAGGAATAATCTATATTTAAAATTAGAGAACCCGTGTTTCAGAAAATTTATTAATTGCGGGTTCATGTTATTAAGGGGTGCAGTTCCTTAAATGAAAACGCACCCCCGCAGGGCTAGACGCAGAAGGGGAGCCGAAATCGACGCCAGGTTAGTGTGTGTGTGTGTGTGTGTGTGTGTGTGTGTGTGTGTGTATTTATATACGGGGCGAAACGTGTCAACTGCCCCAACGCAGACGTCCGTGCGAGCATGAATACGATGTTTTTATCTCGTCGTTTCGAGAAAATGTAACTTTTCGGTCCTCATTTTGAAAAATTTCTCTCACGCACAAGTAAACTTACCGCAATAGCATTTAACAATACACTGACTCATGATACTACCACCTGCCCTTCAATATACACCGTGATCACAAAACAAACATCGGGGTCGCTATACGACAATGTTTCCGCCACATATGAGCTAATTCCGTAGGAACGTTTGGAATCATTTAATATTTAGAGTTTTGCTACATTATTAATGTTAAAAATATTTTTTTATTGTTAATCACTATCTAACTTACATGATAACCTATGAAAGTAATACATTTGAGATTTCTCTTTGCTTAAAAGTAACTCTAACAATAGTAAGTTCCGGCACAGCAGTTACCTATAATTATAGGGGACCGTCAGTATTTTATTACATTTTCTTGCGGCAAATAAGAAAAAATGTACTCTACGCAGTGTGATATGTATTTTTTTCTTGAAAAATATAATACACCTATGCGTTGTGTGTTAACTCAACAAAAATTATATTGGATGATTATCAATATCTATGTATACAAAAAAATTGCCTAAACCTTATAGATGCATCGATTTAATTATAACAGTGAAAATACAAATATCCATTCACGAATAAATATACGCCGACGAAATTAATTCACAGCTATAAACATTTTTCGCGCCATGAATCCCAAGCACTCCGGCCGATTCGTCAATTTAAGTACAAAAATACGTCACAAGTCACTAGCAAAGCTTCAATTATACTCCTGAAGTGTGCTTGCAAACATCATTCACTCCTCTCTGTGTAGTTCTTTGTCCGTGTTCACCTTTAAAACATAATTTGAGGGCCCACTACAAAGTCTTCAAATATATCGAAAATCAGAACCAGAACAATGGCAAAACGGAATTATCGATGAGCTAGCTTTGCAGCTCGTCCAGGCCGTTTATATCTCATTATCGTATATTTCAACAGAAATATGTTTAAACCAAGGGAATGTTAACCGAATTACAACCGGCTATCACAAAATGTCTGCTCAGATAGCAGAACGTAATATGTATTTGAAAGGTTCCATGTTCAACGAACTTAAAAAGTTCTTTACTGAATTGTATATGTCTGTCGGCCTGTCTGTCTGTCTGTCGCTGTCACAAAATTATGGATTTTTTAAAATTTTAAAATGGATTCTTATAGAAAATTTTACGCTGAATCGAAATCAAAAAGTTTCTATCTCGAATAGTTTTCAAGATATTCGACTTCGAATTTCGGGAAAACTTCGACATTGCGATTTTATGAGTAATTCTTAAAGAAAATTTTACGCTGATTTCAATAATGAAATCGAAAAAATTCTATGTCGAATAGTTTTCGAGATATTCGACTTCGAATTTCGGGAAATTTTTCGACATTACGATTTTAAATGTGATTCTTATAGGAAATTTTACGCTGAATTCGAAAATGAAGTCGAAAAAATTCTATGTCGAATAATTTTCGAGATATTCGATTTCGAATTTTCCCGAAATTCGAAATCGAAATCGAAAGGTTTTTTTAAGTTCGTTCTGGGATTGCTTACAGAGCAATCTCTTCGCCGGCCCCATGTTTTTGTCTGAAGTCTAGCGTCTACCAGCTACTAATTCATTGCAAATGTATACTGCCATTTGCAAAGCTAAACAGTTATCTCCATTTTATAAATACATTTACAAAAAAATAGATGATAATCCTTCTATTCTTGACTAAAATATACGTGGTCTGATCCAAAAATTTTAAGCCAATGTTAAAGTAATAAAAATAGTTTGCGTAACCGCAAAGTAACCTGGCTGCTAATAAGAATAAACTGCAATGCGCATGCTTGAACGAGAATGACTTCACTGGCCATGTCTGTTGGAAGTTAGAAGATCATGAGTTTGTGCAGAAACAGGCACGTTCGTCCACAGAACTTGTTCGGATAATTCAGAAGACTTTCTGAGACAATGTAATACAAGTAAAGGCAAATGATGATTGACAGCTTCGTCATGTCAACTATCGGGCACATCACATATCGTGCAGAATTTTCATCGCCCTAAAACTTCTATTTTAAAAATTTAAATCACCTATGAAAGAGAAGTGATTCCAGACCGTCGACGAGATTCAGGCTAATACGATGAAATAGTTATTCGCGATTCCAACATAAAGGTTTGCAAAATGACTTAAACAGCAAAAACGACGCTGGGAGAAGCGTGCAAGATGCAAAGGTGCTTACTTTGAAGAGGGCTGAGACTATGTACAATGTTCCTTGAATCTTTTTACTCAAATAATACATTGTTTTGTTATTATAATTGTATTTTTTCTCTTATTCGGCTCAATACTTTTGAGGCAAACCACAGATAATGTTCCATTGTTATTTTAATTTCACCACCATTTTAGGCTTCTATACATTAAAATGAGAAGCTTTACGTAGAAAGCAATGTCGTCTGTCTGTCCGTCCTTTTATTTTTCAACTTTTGATCAAGGCAGCTTCCAAACCGGAGACAAGTTTATATTTATGTCATTTCTGACATCTATCAAGCCTTATAATTTTTGATCTGTGATAGATAAAGAAATAACATTTTCAGTATTCAACTAAGGACCGTAAGTCAAGTCCAGACGCCAAAAATCAACCTGATCAAAAAATTTCGAGACCGGTTTGACCGGAAGTGGTCGCAAATTTTTGTTTATGTATAGAAGCCCCGGAAATCTGTGGAACCGGAATTCCACGTCCGTACTTGTTTGTTTTTAAAGTAAACAATAACAATTTACGTTGTTTGGCATTTGAAGTACATAGCGCTCATTTGTTTAAAATAACATGACAGTTTCAGTCAAATGCATTGACGCTAAACTATTTTAAAGTTCTTTAAATTAAAACACAAAATGATAGAAATGCAACTAAATATTGTCATTGCTAGGTGGAACCACGTTGTCAGTTCTGATACGATAAAAGTATGATTTA